>JAABOM020075880.1:0-34232 GCA_011800125.2 Solanum clarkiae | reverse complement strand
TTCATTAACTTTGTTCCAAGACTCATCAATCAATACTATGTCATCCGCAAATAGCATACACCACGGTATCTCCTCCTATAGATGTCGAGTCAGTTCGTCCAACACCAAGGCAAATAAGAAAGGGCTCAGCGCAGAACCCTGGTGGAGTCCCATCTCAACAAGGAAATACTCAGAGTCTCCTCCCACCGTTCTAACCCGAGTTTTGGCTCCCTCGTACATATCCTTTATCGCCCTGATATACACCTCAGGTACGCCTTTCGCTTCTAAACACCTCCATAAGACCTCCCTTGGGACTTTGTCATACGCTTTCTCGAGGTCGATGAACACCATATGAAGGTCCTTCTTCCTGTCTCTAAATTTTTCCATCACCCTCCGGACCAAATGGATTGCCTCCGTCGTTGACCGCCCCGGCATGAATCCAAACTGATTCTCAGAGATGGGTACTACTTTACGCACCCTCTTCTCTACAACTCTCTCCCATACCTTCATAGTGTGGCTTAACAGCTTTATACCCCTGTAGTTATTGCAATTTTGAATATCTCCCTTATTCTTGTACAATGGAACCATTGTACTCTTCCTCCATTCCTCAGGCATCTTGGTAGTCTCTCTAATAACATTGAATAGTCTAGTCAGCCACTCTATGCCATCCTTGCCCACGTTCTTCCAAAAGTCTACTGGAATCTCATCGGGTCCGATCGCCCTCCCCCTCTTCATCTTACTCATAGCTAGTTTTACCTCCTCCACTTCGAACGGGTCGCAATCCCCCCTGTCAACAAGATCTACGGAGTGTGCCAAATTATCTAATTCGATAACTCTATCTCCTTTTTCGTTTAAGAGCTTATGAAAGTAGGTTTGCCACCTCAATTTAATGGACGTGTCATCCACTAATACGTCGCCCTTCTCATCCTTAATGCACTTCACTAGGTCCAAGTCCCGGGCTTTCCTTTCTCTTACTTTAGCAAGCCTGTACAATCTCTTGTCCCCGCCTTTGTCACTTAGATCTTCATAAAGGCGCTCAAATGCAGCTGACTTGGCCTTCGTCACCGCCAACTTGGCTTCCGACTTGGCTTTCTTATAGGTTTCCTTAAGTTTTTGCTTTTCTTCGTCTTCACCACACTTTAGCCACTCCATGAAGGCGACCTCCTTAGCTTGTACCTTACCCTGAACTTCCGCATTCCACCACCAATCCCCTTTGCGACCACCAACAGGCCCTCTCGTAACTCCTAGGACCTCGGTGGCTACCTTTCTAATGTAACCAGCAATCCTATCCCACATATTATTCGCAGTGCCTGTACTACCCCAAGCCTCAAGGATTCTCAACTTTTCTTCCATCGAGCAAGTGAGGGCAGGTGTCAGGCATCCCCATCTAATCCTAGGGTGCAAAAACATAACCTTCTTTTTCTTCTCTCTCTTGATCTCCATATCCATAATTAGCAGCCTATGCTGAGTGCAGATACTTTCACTCGGAATAACCTTGCAATTTTTACAAAGACTCCTATCGCCCTTCCGAAAAATAAGGTAATCAATCTGAGTCTTTGCTACCGTATTGCGAAAGGTTACCAAGTGGTTCTCCCTTTTCGGGAAACACGAGTTCGCAATCACTAGTTCGAAAGCTTTGGCAAACTCCAAAAGAGACGTCCCACCTTCGTTCCTCACACCAAAACCAAAACCTCCGTGCACATCTTCAAACCCACTATTAGTCGCCCCAATGTACCCATTTAAGTCACCCCCAATGAAGATTTTCTCTATCACCGGTAAGCCCCGCACGACCTCATCTAGCTCCTCCCAAAGGCGCCTCTTGACTTCCCCTTCTAAACCTACATGGGGCGCATAAGCACTAACGACGTTCACAATCTGTCCTCCCAGCACGAGTTTGATAAACATCAACCTATCATTAACCCTCCCAACCTCGACCACAAAATCCCTAAGGGTCTCGTCTACCAGTATGCCTACGCCGTTTCTACCCCCGGAACCACCCGAGTACCACAACTTAAACCCATCCACGTCCCGGGCTTTAGTACCCGCCCACCTAGTCTCCTGGACACACGCTATATTAATATGCCTCCGTCTAAAACTTTTTACTAATTCTATGATGAAATGATGATGAAAAAATGATGGAATGATGATGGAAAAGGAATGTATGTATATGATGATGAAAAGAGTGTGTGTGTGTATGTGTATTTATATATATATATTATATATATATCTATGTATAGTGTTGGGGATGACCAGGCCTCGCTTGGGGGTTATAGGCCCGGGTAGCCTATCAAGGGGTTGGTACCTTGGTCCCCTAGCTCGTGGGTTGGTAGGCCTGGGTAACCTGTTAGGGGTTGGTACCTATCAACCTTGATATGGGGTTTGTTCTTTGTCAACCTTAATGGGGGGTTTGTACTCCATCAACCTCGGTGGGGGTTTTCTACTCCATCAACCTCATGAAGTGGTTCGTACCTCATGTGCCTATCCAAGAGTGTGGTAGATCATGGCTTGCACTATAATGGTCACTCCTTATATTCATATTATGGTTATATAATCATGGTTTACTTCAAGAATCATTCATACATGCCATATTGTTTGTATGCTATTCATTGCTATGATTATGCATTTTACCTATGATGCCTACCTCTTGTTGCATTGGATCCTATATACTTAGCTTATTCAAACATACTAACTCATACTCTATGCCTACATGATGTCACAATGTAGGAACCTATGTACTGCTTGATCATCCTCCTCCTCCACGTAGCTAGTACGACATCTATCAAGCTTGTTGGTGAGTCCTCCATTCTGGGGACGTTACTAATAATTTCTTGTTATCTATTAACACTTCCTCTCTTTGACTTATGAACTGACTATGAGGATGAGTTCGATTGCTTTGTCTTATCCCCCACTCTTATCTATGTAGCAGTGTTTTGTTTGACATGTTATGTATCTATGTTTTGAGCTTTGACCCTATTAACTCTTGTTGTTTGTGATAAGAAAGTGTTCCCTTACCCCTGGTTGTCCCAATTTACTATTCCTTGTGCTATTCTATTTTTTTTGTGACTGAGGATGTGTAATGATATGACACGAGGCTTGTTTTGGGTTCCTTCAGGTTCCCCATTTGTCGGTCATGTCTAGGCCCTAGGCTTGGATTGTGACACGTAGATCAAAGACAAACCTTAGAAAAATGACTAGCCCCTTGAAGTTAATAAAAAAGGTCTTAAATCCTTGGTAGAGGGTACTTGTTCTTTACGGTAACCCTATTAAGTTGTTGGTAATTAGTGCACATTCTAGGGAACCATCCTTCTTCTTCACAAATAACATTGGTGCACCCCAAGGTAACTTACTAGGTCTTATGAAACCCTTTACCAACAAATCCTTCAATTGCTCCTTTAACTCCTTCAATTTTGCCGGGGCCATATGGTAAGGGGGAATGGAAATGGGTTGAGTAAAGTCTATTTCCCTTTAAGGAGGAATATTGGGATGCTCATCGGGGAAGATCAAGAAACTCATTAAACACCGAATCGATGCAATAGGAAGGACTTTTAACTCAACATCCCTAACACTCACAAGATCGTAAAACCAACCCTTAGAAATCAACTTTTGGTCTTTAATACAAGAAATGAATTTACCATTGACCGCCACATCATGACTTTCCTACTCAAGGATCGGCTTATTAGGGAATCGGAATTTAACCCTAGTGGTTCTACAATCGATAGAAGCATAATATGCGTGCAACCAATCCATCCCAAGAATGACATCAGAATCCATCATATCTAATTCAATAAAATCATATTGAAAGACTTTATGAAATATTAACACGAGACAATTTCTATGAACTACTTTAGCAATAACGAACTCACCAACAGGGGTAAACACTTTATAAGATTCACACAATAATTTAGGACTCACATGAAGCTTTTTGGAAACAAAAGGAGTAATAAAAGAAAAAGTGGAACTGTATCTATCAATGCATACATATCAAAATCAAAAAGCTTTAACATACCAATGATAACATTGGCCACCTCATCCACCCCTTCCTTCTATGAAGAGCATAGAAACTATTTTGCCTTGGAGCACCCCCATGTTCACCTCCCTTTGCTCTTTGACCTGTATTAGTACCTTGGCCTTGAGGACGACCATCTCTACCTTTGTTTTGAGCATGAGGACGATCAATGACTTTCTGACCCATTTCACCACATCCAAAACAAGCATTAGAGTTTCTCAAACACGTGCCACCATGATTTTTCACACACTTTTGGCACTTAGGATTTTCCATCACACCACTGTCGCCTTGGAATCTTAGGTTATCATTAGAAAATCTCCTATTTAGGAGAATTGGAAGACCATTGGCCTTGGGACTCGTGGCTTTGAGGAAACCGGCCACCCTTGGAACCTTGGAAACTACCTTAAGAATGAGCCTTCTTGGGCTCACCACTTTTTCTTTTTCTAAGCTTTTCCCCCTCTATTTGCTCGGCATAAGTCATGAAATAGGAAAAATCCATACCACTCTATAGCATGGTAGTATAACACTTCTCATTAACCAAGTCAGACACCACAGACACAAACTTCTTCATTCTAGGTCTTGGGTCATCCACCAAATGTGGAGCATACTTGGAAAGATTGTTGAACTTAAGGTCGTACTCCCTAGCATCATGGAACCTTGCTTAAGGTTCATAAACTCCATCATTTTAGTATTATTTATCTCGATAGGAAACAACCGATTGAGGAATGCGGCTTTGAACTCCTCCCAAGAAATAACATCGTCACCTCTCCTCTCTAACTTCTATTAGGTGAACCAAATTCGGGCCACATCTTTGAGTTGGTAGGTCGCTGACTCTGTCTTCTCTTCTGAATTGACCGCAATGATAGATAGAACTTCATACACCTCATCGATGAACTCTTGGGGATCCTATTCTGGCTTGGATCCATGGAACTTCAGTGGGTTCATTCTTGTGAATTCCCTAACCCTAGAAGCCAGAGTGGAAGTGTGAGCCATCAGAACTCATCTTGGACTAACCCTCCACCTTGAGGATCTTGAAAAGCGGGAGGGGACAGTTGCTTCTTAGGTGTATGGGCTCTCCTTAGTCTCCCTCTAGGAATCGACATGATCTAGAAGAGCAAAAAAGAATTTTGTTAGGGGAAAAGCCATAAATTTACATCGAAAGCACCATATGGACCATGAAAAAGTGAAACATTTCCTAAAAAGCCTCAAGCCTCCCAATTATAGTTGTGGAGTGCTTCACAACCATGAACAAGACTCTAATCGACATGGTGTGTTGGATTTCAAGGATTATTAACACCCTAATGCTTTGATACCATGTTTGTCATGATCCAAACCTAGGGCCTAGACGTGACATGGTGAATGGGAACCCAAGGGACCCAGACAAGCCTCTTAGCATATCAATCACACATCTTTGGTCATGGAAGCAAAGTAAACAATAACAATAGATATAAATAAAAAGGGAAACTGGTCTAATGGAAGTCTTGATATTCATAAGAGCATAAAGAGTCGAGCTAATAGCATAAGTACATCATAATCTCCAACAACACCTCTAACATGGAATGGAGTGAGGGCCAAGACACTTATCGGGCTCACCCGCACAGTAGCAAGTGTTCAACATAAGAAGTCTCAAATGGCAAGGGTAACATTGATAGTGTCCTCGAACTTGAGCATTCACCAAAACTTACCTCTGAAATATCAACTAGCCACCTGGAGGGTTATCAAACGGTGCTCTGGTCCCTACATGATAATAACATGTAGGCGCAGAGTATGCGTTAGTACATTTAAATGTACAATGCAACAAAGACATAAGCCAATGTATTCAAAATGCATAATCATAAGCAATGGAAATACATAATCTCAACATGGTGTGCATGATCAATTCTTGTAATAAAACATGCTAGTAATTCAATCAACTTGCATAATATACAATACATTTGTGGGAAAACACCTTAAGCAACATGAGTAAGACCAAGTGAGATACAACTTGAAATCCCAACGATTACCCCTCATCAGTAAAGAGGTGGTCTACTTGCCAAGGTATACCATACTTCACCTTACGGGAACATGACCTACTTCGTATGAAGTAACCCTCCTTATGGGAACATGACCCATTTCAGAAAGGATTTCATGATAAAGTGCACTAGAAGGATACAATAGAATAGCAAGCGTAAAAATCATTATCCTATGTTAGCACGTAGCTTGAGGAAAGAAGTATGGACTTTTGACGATAGTCCATGCTGACATCTAAACCATCGATGCTAAGTCTAATCCCACAGATTAATTGAAATAATCATACCTTAATCATAACATGAGTAGTTTTTAAGATCATGGATTAAGTAGCTCATAAACATGCTTGATCTCTAGTAGTAAGCCAAATGTGAACACGAGGATAGATTGTAATTATACATGAACCCCTGCTTTAACATGAATGCCTCACAAAAGGTAAAAATCTTGAAATAGGGCTAGACTTGAACTTATAACATCATAGGTACTTTTCATGAATTCAATACATACTTGAAATCCCTTAATCATCATATAGTAACTTGACATATAAATCATGTGACAGATCATGAATAACTTGAGAAATCTTGACTCAATATTTAATCAAAAACATGGTGATTCATGATACTTGTTAAAAATCATGCAATTTAAGAGTAAAGTAAGATGAGTAAACTTAATGTAAATCAATCCACTAAAATGTAGTAAAATCCTCATATAGGGTACCTTGAAATCCATCATCAAAACTCATAATAGATCATTGTTTCATAGCTCGAAACATGCATAGTCTCAACAGACAAAATCAATTCATGGTATAAGCTTCAAGTAGATATCATGCATAATCAATCAATATTTCATAAACTCCAATATGATTTCTGCTCATAATTCATAATAAAAGATACCCATAGGTAATACAACTTGAAAACATGCTACTTCCATGAAAAGGGAAGGTTGGACTCCATAGGTGAAAGGACCCAATGGATGACACCTATATACCTCAAACTTGGATCTTCTTAAGATGACCTTGAAGGAAATTTAGAGCTTGAAGTGAATCCTTGAGTTAAGCTTGAAACCCTTAGATTAGGAATGATATATTTGGTTAAGTTTTAGAGAGGTTTTTGTGAAGATTTTGAGTGATATAAAGTTGAAAAATGGCTAAGTATGGGTGACTTCACATTTAAGTGGGCATGGGGCTATGACCCCAATGCCCTTAGGCGCATAAGAAAAACTCAGGAAATTTTTTTACTGGTCCACAATGTGGACCCAATGCGTAGAAGAAAATGTACGGCACTACGCTGCTGACGCAAGACGTAGATGCTCACTAGAAATCATAAATTGGAGAAAATTAGTTTTTGCTATGGGCCATCTAAAATACGGGCTATTCTCATTTCTTACTCAATTTTACTACCTGATCGAGAATTTGATGTCCAATTTTTGATATCATGCATGCATTTTGAGATATATGAAAATTATAATTATGGATATTTTCAAAGTACATTTCTAGGGCGTTTCAGTTTTCTTCATCCATTGGTCTTTCCACCTATTGAGTCCAAAACTCTTTCAACCTAATCATTAATTTAAGACTTATTTTACTATGAGTACTTCCTATTCCTAAGTATATTTGTGAATCATGTTAGAAATTACTAATTATTTATTCAAAATGTGTGAAATGGGTTGGTATTTAATAACCCATTACATTACTAATTTGGGTTGATGATTTCTTTAATGGGTCTTGTTGAATCTTTACCTAAATGCTATATTTTGGTCTAAATCATGTAATTACATGAATTGTTGGATTTTGAAAAATGTTCTATCTTAAACTATTATGGGTTTTTGAATATCATTATGGGTTATCAAATGAATTTTATGATGTCCTAACTAGGGTCTTACAATGTCCATGGTTGGTTGTTTTGAATTGTTCCTAGAGATCATTTTTTACCTCATCCATGCACATTTCTCTCAACCTTCAAGGTTTTAATCCTACATTAATAAATCCACCAACTTTTGGAACTAAGATTATATGATGAAGTATCTCATGTATGATGACAATGTTTTACTAGATGTATGTAAGTTCATGAATATTATGAATGTTAAGAAGTTCTTCCAAGGTTTGTGAAAGGTTATTAAATGATGTTTTCACTAGAAAAGAAGGCTTATGAAAAGATCTTTGCTTGTTATTGATTTATGAATGTTCTAAAAGAATGAATATTTGATAGTGGAGGATCTCCCATCTAAGGAATGATTAAGGAGATATCCTACGACTTCAACTTTATAATATCAATAGGTAGGGAATTGGATATACTACCCTCCCATATAACTTGGAATGATTTTTATGATACGACTTAATGCATTTGATTTTCTACTCTTGTGAGAGTACTACCTAGCAGTGAATTTGACTAGAGGTGAATATTCAAGTCCCAAAATTATGTGCTACCATAGATAAACATATTAAAGGTGATCACCCAAATCTCCAAGAGGCGAGTATCCTAAAGATAAGGGTTTGAGGCGAGTACTCTAAAGATAAGGATTTGAAGCAAGTTCCCGAGTACAAGAACTAGATGTGAGTACCCGAATCACACAAGGCTTAGTAGATAGACTTAGGCATTAGGAGATTCTCCTGGGTAAGTTACTTCCCCTTTTCTCCAGTACAGGGGAAACATTGGGACTCCATTCATTAACTCACATGGTTTATCTCGGTTATAGTCACTCGCACATACGTTCATATTCTTCCCACATATGTATGCTATGTTATGAGAATATGTTTAGCTTTCACACATGATTTTGACTAAGGTGTTGATCATTCATGACATATTGGGCTTATAACATTACATATGATTATACATCTCCTCTATTATGACTTATAATCTCTTGTTGCATTGCATCTGGCATACTTAGTACATTTCAAGTACTGACTTATACTTTTTACCTATATGATCTAACTATGTAGGAACTAGAGTTCCTATCCTTCCACCTCCTTATGGCTCGTACGATCTATTGAATACATGTTTGTGGTCTGTCCTTCATTCCTAGGACAACTCCCATTTAATATCTTGCTTACAATAAGACTTTCCTACTTTGTTATTTACTTTTGAAGATGAGTTGGAGACATGTCTTGGCACTCATTCCACACGTAATTAAAGGTATTGTGGATAAATGCTATGCATGACATATGCGATGCTTATGTATATATGAAAACTTTCCATTAGTTCCTATCCCTTACAAGTCATTTCTTGTGATGATATTATTAAGATGGTGGAATTTCTAATTCTCTACTTACCATAAAGTGTATCCCATATTCCCTTTCCCTTAGATTTACTTGATATGATTGAATAGTGGAAATTTCTTACTCCTTGTGCCCATAGAGTGTATTCTAAGTCCCTATTCGCCATAGTACTACTTGTTGATGGTTGAGCTACGCTTCCTAACCATGGATGTATTCATGTATGCTTTGAGGCTTTTTTTGGGTACCTTTGGGTTCCCCATTCGCCATATCACACCTAGGCCCTAGGCTAGGGTCGTTAAAGGAATTTCATGAGGAACATCGTGGAAACCTCGAATTTCAACTTTGGCATGCAATTCATGGTAAGAATCAGTATTTTTGTTGTACATGTTACTGTAAATTGCTGGATACTTCAAGTTATGATATTTTTGTCATTTCCTATTGGAATTAAGTAAAATTTGGGAAAAAGTATACTACTTTTTTAGACTAAAATCATATTTTTAAGAATTTTTATAAGAAGACTACTGAAATAAATGTTTATTGATAAGAATCTAATGTGATTTTAGGGTTGTTTTTCCTTTTTATGAGCCTTGTTTTGAGCTCAATTTTTTTCTCTAGACTCAAAGTGACAAAGATAATATTTTATGGGGGTAGGTTAGGAATTTCACGCGTTGGCCCCAATTTTTCCCTTTTTAGTCATATTTGACTTATATTCTCCCATTTATTGAGATATTACACCCAAAACGTCCATAATTATATTGTGGCTCAAGTTTATTATCTGGGACTTTATGACACATTATAATGTTGACAGGTATCCCCCAATAAGTATTTTGTTGACACTTGTTGTTCCAGATACCTATCATACTTAATAGTTGGGTTTTTCATACTTACTTTGGATACTCATTGTTGTTGTGGGTTGTTATGAGCTTGTCTACGACCGAACACTGTCTTATACTGCTTCTATTGATACGTATGCTTACTTGGCTACTTGCATACCTCCTGAGTTTTCTGGTACTATGGAAATGAGACATATTCTGGAAATTAGTTGTCAATTGTGCTCCTGACTAAGTATTGTAATTCTGTTGTTGTGATGTACTATTATACGATACCCCGGGTTGTTTAGTTATTGGTTCGTAATCTTTATTGTGAGGTATATGATCTACTATAGGATATAGTCAGAGCATCTATTGTTGTGGGCATTGTGTGCTACATTTATAAGCTAGCCTATCCTTTGTTGCCATGGTTACTTATTACGCTCCCTAACTGGGGTGCTAATATGGTTTTGGATTTGTGTGATACTTTTGAAACCCTAGGCTTAAGCTATTATTGCCCTACATTTGCTTTACTTAGGGCCTGTATGACTACATATACACACATTATGACTTAAGAGACACGCAGGATCGGGTGTCATAGATAGACACAATATGCATATATCTTAGGATTGGCTGTCGTGGACCGGCACAATATACATACATCTCAGGGGCTTGAACACCTCATTCACGAGATCCATAAACCACAAAACTATGATGGGTTGCTTGAATACTTCATTCATTAGATCCATAAACACTATCGGGGCATTAGTCAACCCAAAATACATCTCCACGAACTCAAACTGCCCATATCTAGTCAAAAAAATTATCTTGGGAATTTCACACTCCTTTACTCTCAACAAATGATAACAGTGTCACAACCAGGTCCTAGGGTCTAGAAGTGACATAGTGAATGGGAACCCAAGAGTTCTCAAACAAGCCTCAAGTATCCATACTCACAAAGCGTATATTCAATCTTAAATTAATAATTCAATATGAAATTTAAGTAAATCAATAAGTAAATTCTCATTCAAATTGCAATTTAGTATACTCATGCTTAAATCAAACTTTAAAGGGACAGTGCATATTTCAATCTTCATAATAATCATATAATTCAACATATTAGTGCTTAAGTCAACTTAAAATCATTAATAAAGCATAACTCATTCTTCAATTAAATTTAATAAACAATAATCTTCAAAACTCATACTTAAGGTAAGCTTGAGTTCCATAAATCAATTGTAAAAAGAGTTTGGGTCTTCTTGATCGAAAGGGAAAAAGATCAATCCTAGATACCTTTGCTAATGGAGGAGACTCAAGAAGAAATTTGATAATGAAAAGAGTTTTCACTTGATTCCCAAGCTTTGTGTTCGAAAGAAATCTTGAGATTTTTTAGGAGAGTTCAATATAAGTCTAAGTGTAGGAATGAATTTTAATGAGAGAAATAGATTTTAGGCTATTTGGAGATCTTAGGATAGCATAGGAAGTCATAAATGTCCCTTACGAGTAGCCATAATTAAATAAAACATTAATGAAGCAAAATAAAATTTCTTGCTAGGGAACGCATGAGGAGGTATCACGATTCGTACAAGGTCTCATGGAATGTGAAACCTTCCTATGAGACCATACGTAGCCAATTCATAGGAAACTCTGCATGGATGGGCTTTACAAAAGTGGGCGTAACTTCTTGATCCGAACTTGGAATACACTAAAACTAGATTCATTGGAAAGCTAATTCAAAGAGATTCAATTTGGTAGGTCGTAGGCCATCTTATTCATTTTGTACTAAGAGACATGACTATTTAAAATTAACCCTTAAATCGGTTCTTGTGAAAAGCTTAGTCAATGAAATTTCTTTGAACTTGACATGATGAAAAAGGCCAATAATGACCCTAAACCACATAAATAAGCTTGAATTGACGGCTTGAAAGTGAGAATATCTTGATATTGAAGATTACACTCTTAGAATTGGATAAATTACCCTCCCATATGACTTGGAATGATCTTTATGGTATGACTTAATGCATTTGATTTTGTACTCTTGTGAGAGTACTACATAGTAGTGAATTTGACTAGAGATGAATACTCAAGTCCCGAACTATGTGCAACCATAGGTACAAAGATTAAAGGTGATCACCAACTCTCTAAGAGGCGAGTACCCTAATGATAAGGTCTTGAGGCGAGCACCTGAGTGCAAGAACTAGAGGTGTCTACCCGATTCATGCAAGGCTTAGTAGATAGACTTAGGCATTATGAGATTCTCCAGGGAAAGTGACTTCCCCTTTTCTCCGTTATGGGGGAAACATCGAGACTCCATTTATTTTCTCACATGGTTTATGTTGGTTATGGTCTCTCTCACATACATTCATATTCCTCCCACATATGTATAATATGTTATGAGATTATATTTAGCTTCTACGCATGATTTTGACTAAGGTATTGATCATTCTTGACATATTAGGCTTATAACTTTGCATATGATTATGCATCTTGTCTATTATGACTTATGATATCTTGTTTGATTGCATCCCGCATACTTAGTACATTTCAAGTACTGACTCATACTTTTTTCCTACATGATCTAACCATGTAGGAACTAGAGTTGCTATCCATCCACCTTCTTATGTCTAGTATGATCTATTGAATACTTGTTTGTGGTACATCCTTCGTTCCGAGGACGACTCGCATTTAATATCTTGACTATGATAAGACTTTGCTACTTTGTTATTTACTTTTGAAGATGAGCTGGGGACATGTCTTGGCACTCATTCCACTCACGATTAAAGGTATTGTGGATGACATGGTATGCATGACTTATGTGATGCTTATGTGTCTATGGATAATTTTCATTAGTTCCTATCCCTTGCAACTTGTTTCTTGTGATGACATTATTAGGATGGTGGAATTCCTAAGTCCCTAATTACCATAAAGTGTATCCCGTATTCCCTTTCCATTAGATTTTCTTGATGTGATTGAATGGTTGAAATTCTTTACCCCTTGTCCCCGTAAATAGTATTCTAAGTCCCTTTTCCCCATAGTACTACTTGTTGATGGTTGAGCTATGCTTCCTAACCAAGGATGTGTTTATGTATGCTATGACGCTTTTTTCGTGTATCTTTGGGTTCCCCATTCTCCATGTCACACCTAGTATCTAGGCTAGGGTCGTTATAGGAATTTCATGAGGAACATCGTGGGAACCTCGAATTCCATCTTTGGCATGCGATTCATGGTAAGAATCAGTATTTTTGTTGTACGTGTTATTATAATTACTAGAATCTTTAGGTTATGATATTTTTTCCATTTCTTATTCGAATAAAGTAAAATTTGAGGGCCAAAGTATACTACTTCTTTAGACTAAGATTGTGGTATGTTTGGATTGATTTGTCGCTTTCATCATATTTTTAAGAATTTTGATAACAAGACTACTTAAATGAATATTTATTGATAAGAAATTTAATGTGATCCTAGGGTTGTTTTTCCTTTTTCTAAGCCACATTTTGATATCAATTGTTTGCTATAGACTTGTGGTGACAAAGATAATATTTTATGGGGGTTGGTTAGGAATTTCGGGCGTTGGCCCCATTCTTTCCCAATTTAGTTGTAATTGACTGATATTCTCCAAGTTCTTAAGATATTGCACCCAAAACATCCATAGTTATATTGTGATTCATGTTGATTATATGGAACTTGTTGAGACAATATAATGTTGACAGGTATCCCCCGACAAGTATTCTGTTGACACTTGTTCCGGATACCTATTGTATTTAGTAGTTGGGTTATTCACACTTACTTTGGATACTCATTGTTGTTCTGGAATATTATGATCTTGTATACGACCGAGCACTTTCTTATACTGCTTTTGTTTATACATATGCTTATTTGGCTTCTTGTATACCTCCTGAGGTTTTCAGTACTATGGAAATGAGTCATATTTTGGACATTAGTTGTCAATTGTACTCTTAACTATGTAATGTAATTCTGCTATTGTGATGTACAATTATATAGGACCCAGGTTGTTTAGTGATTGGTTTGTAATCTTTATTGTGAGAATATGATGTACAATAAGATTTAGTCAGAGCATTTGTTGTTGTGGGCATTTTCTGTTACATCTATAAGATGGCCTATCCTTCATTGCCATGGTTACTTATTATGCTCCCCAACTGGGGTGCTAATATGGTTTCAGATATGTGCGATACTTTTGATACCCTAGGCTTAAGCTATTGTTGCCCTAGATTTGCTTTACTTATGGCTTGTATGACTACATATATACACATTATGACTTGAGAGGCACGCAACATCAGGTGTGACAGATAGACACAATATACAAACATCGTAGGATTGGGAGTCGTGGACCGACATGATATACACACATCTCAGGGGCTTAAACACCTCATTCATAAGATCTATAAATAATAAAAGTATGAAGGATTGCTTGAACACTTCATTCATTAGATCCATAAACAGCGTCGGGGCATTACTCAACCCAAAAGACATCTCCACGAACTCAAAGTGCCCATATCTAGTCGAAAAAGCCATCTTGGAAATATCATACTCCTTTACTCTCAACTAATGATAACAGTGTCACAACCCGGACCTAGGGTTTAGAAGGGACATAGCGAATGGGAACTTGAGAGTTCCCGAACAAGTCTCAAGTATCCACAATCACAAAGCGTATATTCAATCTTAAATCAACAATTCAATATGAAATTCAAGTAAATCCATAAGAAAATTCTCATTCAAATCACAATTTAGAATACTCATGGTTAAATCAAACTTTAAAGGGATAATGCATATTCAAATCTTCATAAAAATCATGTAATTCAACACATTAGTGCTTAAATCAACTTAAAATCATCAATGAAGCATAGCTCATACTTCAATTGAATTTAATAAACAATAATCTTCAAAACTCATACTTAAAGTAAACTCAACTTCTATAAATCAATTGTTGAAAATGTTTGGTCTTCTTGGTTGAAAGGGACAAAGATCAATCCCAGATACCTTAGCTGATGGAGGAGATTCAAGAAGAAATTTGATGAAGAAAATAGTTTTCACTTGATTCCCAAGCTTTGTCTTCACAAGAAATATTGAGAGAGGTTTTAGGAGAGTTCAATATATGTCTAAGTGTAGGGATGAATTTGAATGAGAGAAATAGATTTTAGGTCATTTGGAGGTCTTAGGATAGCATAGTAAGTCATGAATGTCCCTTAGGATTAGCCATAATTAAAAAAAAGAAATTGTTAATGAAGCGAAATAAAATTTCTTGCCAGGGGTCGCATGAGGAGGTATCACGGTTCGTTCAAGGTCTCATGGACTGTGAAACCCTCCAGAGGAACCATACTTAGCCGATTCATAGGAAACTTTTCATGGACGAGCTTTACAAAAATGGGCGTAACTTTTTTATCTCAACTCAGCATAAAGTGAAACTAGATTAATTGGAAAGCTAATTCAAAGAGATT
Source organism: Solanum clarkiae (assembly GCA_011800125.2). Lineage (NCBI taxonomy): Eukaryota > Viridiplantae > Streptophyta > Magnoliopsida > Solanales > Solanaceae > Solanum > Solanum clarkiae. The sequence goes on along the minus strand of JAABOM020075880.1, from coordinate 18,761 downwards.
CAATTTGGTAGGTCATAGGCCATCTAGTTCATTTTATGCTATGAGATATGACTATTTAAAATTAACCCTTCTATCGGTTCTTGTGAAAATCTTACCCAATGAAATTTCTTTGAACTTGACATAATGAAAAAGGCCCATGGTGAACCTAAACCACATAAATAGGCTCGAATTGACGGCTAGAAAGTGAAATTATCTTGATCTTGTAGATTCCACGCTTAGAATAGATTCAACATAGGCACCCCATATGAAAGGTGGTGCGGAGCGTACCAAGCCATATGGTCCTATACTCCTTTGTACCACTTCACTTCGAAAATTCTCCCCGAAGAAGTTCTAAGATGGTGATCTAGTATATAGAAAATTTTCAGTCTAACACCTATACGGTAGGACCTCACTGACCGTGGAGCACCACTTGATCTATGAGAAGGGTCGTACAATTTTTCTAAGGCTATAAACTGTGGAACGTCAATCCCAAGGCTACCATACGATCCACTACATGGTCGATATGGCCTTACAGGAATAGTGTGGATCCAATTGTGGTATACCTTGGTCCCAAAGTCCACACTAAGGCCCTCACACCCCACAAAAGTCTAAGGACCACATCTAGGAGGCTCCACACGGTCCGTATAGCAACATACGGACCGTGAAGGCTTTCGTGAAGCATCACCTTGGTCAAAAACTTTCCAGAAACCAAATTTTCAAGCTCCATTAAGGTCGTACAAAATCTGATTCCTTGCATCATCTCCTACTTGGGAATATTCGTTCTCGAATGTGCTAGAGCAAGGATTGAAACACTTGGCTTAGAACATGAAACATTCAAACACAAGATGCAATGCATATTTCGTCACTTAAAAATCATATTGCCATTAAAACTCATTTCAAAACATCTTTAAATTATTTTCATGCACAGGTATGCATCTCATATCCTGAAACTCAAGAGCGAAAAAATTAGGACCATTGGGAATAGGAAGAACCTTATACCATTAGGCTTGACTAGATTGGAAAGGATAGAGCTTTCGTCACATCATACTTCATTCCACTTCCCACGTAGCAATTTCAAAATATTGATTTCTCCAAAGCACCTTAACTGAAGCCACATCCTTATTACAAAGCCACTTCACTAAACTATCCAAGATCTCAATCGAGACTTCCTCACAAGACAAGTTTTTCCCCCAACGTCAACACCTACCAAAGGCACCATTGCGCCTAGGATCACCAAGCAATTTCCTCTACACAAATGCATGGAAAGTCGAATGAATAGAACTCAAATCCAAAGGCAAATCCAATCTAAAAGCCACATTCCTAATTCTCTCAATAATCTCATAAGGACCTACATACTGGGGAATTAATTTTCCACTTTTAACCAAAATGCATTACTTTGTTCATAGGAGAAATCTTCACACACACCCTATCATAGAGAATAAACTCAAGATCCTTCTTTTTACCATTCGAGTAATAAATTTAATGACTTTGAGACATCTTCGACTTTTACCTAATCAATTTCACTCTTTCCATAGCTGCCAACACTACATCCAGGCCTGTAGAATCCATTTCTTCCAACTCAAGGTACCCTAACAGAGACTTAAACCTTCTACCATATAATGCTCTAAATGGTGCATTACTAATGCTAGCATGAATGCTATTGTTGTAAGATACCTCAATAGGTGGTTGATGATCACCACAATTTCCTTTGAATTCTAACACACAAGTTCCTAAAATCTCCTCTAATATTTGAATCGTCCTCTTGGCTTACCCAACGGATTGGTACTTAACTTCACCTGAGTGCCAAGTCCCTTTTTGAGGTGATTTCGAAAAGTGAGAAGTAAATTGGGCACCACAATCTGATATAATAAAAGTTGGCACACCATCAGGTCTATCCAACTTCCAAATATAGAACTTGGCATTGTCTTCAATATTGAAAGTAGTCTCAACCAATATGAAGTGAGTAGATTTGGTCAGTCTTCCAACAGTTGCCCATATGAAGTCAAATTGTTTCTGATACAGGGAAACCCAATCATAAAGCCCACATTCTCATTCTCTTATTTCAAGTAGGTATTTCAATTTTTTGGGCCAAACAATCGGGTCTTTGATGTTCCACCTTCCCCTGTTGGCAATTAGAGCATTCAGAGACAAACTTGGCTATGTCTTTCTTCGTACCATGCTACAAATACACTTCCCTCAAGTCTTAATACATTTTGATCGATCCTGGGTGTATAGAATAATAAGAGTTATGCGCTTCACTCATGATTATCTCCCTAAGACAATCAACTTTTGGAAAACATAATCGATCTTAGTACTGAATTACACCATCTCCCCCTGGGGAGAAAACCTCTATCTTACTTTCAGCAACCGACCTTGTCAACACAACAATGATGTGTCTAAGTCTTGCTTCGCCTTGACATCAACAATCATAGAAGATTCAGTCCTATTTTGAACATCAATGAAACCAGCATTAGATTCACTCAACCCAATCCTCCAATCTTGTCAAAGAATGTGCATCATTCACCAATTCCCTTTTGACATCATTAATAAGATCACTACAACGCCCCAAAAATGTCCTTCGAAAATATCATTATCATATTTTTCATATATCTCAAAATTTGTCTGTGATATCAAAAATCTGACTTTATATTCCTGTTTAGGGGACAAATTTGAGTGGCGGATAGGTATAACTAGGATTTTAGAAGGCCTTTAGCAAAAAATGATTTTCGCCAATTTTCGCAAACCAGTTGGGATTCACGATAGATGCACGATGCAACCCATCGCTGAGTAATGTTAGTACGTCCTTAGTTTTTTGTTTTAGCCTAAGGGCATTAGGGGCATGGCCTCATGCCCACTTATGTGTGAAAACACCTATACTTAGCCATTTTTCAACTCCATATCACTCAAAAACCCTCTCTAAAACCTCTCAACCATTTTATCAAGATTCCCATCCAAATTCAAGTGTCTCAATCTTAATTTTGGATCTCAAGAACTCCATTCAAGATTTAAGTCTCCTTCAAGTTTACGTCAAGAAAACCCAAGTTTAAGTTATGTGAATTTCATCCATTGAGTCCTTTCACCCATGGAGTCCAACTTTCCCTTTTTATGAAAATTATATGATTTCAAGTTGTATTACTTATGGGTGTCTATTATTATGAAATATGAGCATGAAATATTTTGGGGTTTTATGAAAAGTTGATTGACTATGAATGACTATCTATTTCAAGCTTGTACTATGAATGAAATGACCTAAAAAAGTCCCCAAAAATGTGTGTTGGAAGTAACCAAATTTATAATTTCCATATATCTCAAAATCTGTGCGTGATATCGAAACTTTGACTTCATATTCTTGATCGGGGCAGGGGGGAATTGAATGGGAAATGGGTCCAACCCTGATTTTAGAGCAACCTTATTAGAATTTGAAAATCTAAAACTGATAAATTCATATGTTGATCTGCGCCCCTGGCGCGTAAGCAGCTGAGGCGCGGACCAGTGTTTTTTTATGCCAGCTTTTTTTAGTTCGGTCCAAGGCTTTGAGACCTTAGGCCTAAGCCTCCCTGTGCATAAAAACACCTATACTTAGTCATTTTAAACCTTATATCATACAAGACATTCCCCAATACTCTCTCAAATACATAGACAAATATTTCACCCAAAATTGAAGTGTCAAATCTCATCCCAGATGTTAGGGAAATCACTCAAACTTCAAGTCTCCATTCAAAGTTTCATCAACGAATTCTCTAATGTTATGGTATGTGGGTTTCAATTATTGGGTCCTTTTAACCATGGTGCCCAAGTTTTTTTTTACATAAATTACATGTTTCTAAGTTGACTTTAGTTATGTGTGTCTTATTATGAATATGACTATGAACTATGTAGGGGTTTTGCAAAAGTGTGACTGTTTATGCATGTTTTGAGCTATGGATGTATGATCTATGATGAGTTTTGATGATGGGTTTCAATGTATTTCACAAGGTGGTATTACCAAGTGTTGGTGGGTTGATTTAATTCAAGATTTCTTGGATGATTTCACACTTTAATTGCATGATTTTACACTAACATTACACACCCACCAAGTGTTTGATAAATTGTTCGGTTTATGGTTCTTGAACCATTGATGATCCATTGCATGACCTATGACTTAAATGACTTTACGATTATGAAATAAGGATAAATATGTGTTGATTTCCTGGAAAGTATCTATTGTGTTGCAAGTTTACTACACCTAGTTAAGGGGGTGCTAGACCTCATTCACTATGGATGACTGGGTGTGACCACCATCAACAAATTAAGGGGTTGATACGTCAATCACCATGGATGGTGGGTGTGACCATCATCAACCAATTGAGGGGTTGATACCTCAATCACCATGGATGGCGGAGTGTGACAACCATTAACCAATTGAGGGGTTGATACCTCAATCACCATGGATGACGGGTGTGACAACCATCGACAAATTGAGGGGGTTGATACTTCAATCACCATAGATGGTAGGGTATAAAAAACCATCATAATGTTGGTCTCTCACTACATATATAATATATTCAATATAAGTGTGTTTACTTCAAGTATCACTCATGCATGTCATATTGCTATATGCTTCTTTATCGCCTAATTATGCATTTCGATTATGTTGCTTATCTCTTGTTAAATTGCATCGTACATACATAGTACATTCAAATATACTAACACATATTCTATGCCTAAATGATGTTACATTGTAGGAACTGGAGCGCCTCACGATCATCCTCATCCTTCACGTGGCTAATGTTATCTTCTCAAAGAAAGTATAGTGAGTCCTCAACTCTGGGGTCGATATCTCCTGTTCATATGTTATGTAAAGACTCTCTTAATCTATTTGTATACTTTTGATTATAAGGGTGAGGACGAAAAGTTGTCTTAGCCTCCACTCAACTCTAAGTATAGAGGTCTTGTTGGACAAGTTATGTAATGATGATATAAGCTTAATTTTCTGTGACTCTTTGATGTTTTATGATATAAAAGACTTCCCTTAGTCCCTCTGCTCTTATTTCTATACTTTTATTGTTGTTAAATTGCTTCTTCGACCAAGGATGTGTAATAATATATTAAGAGGTTTGATTGTGGGTTCCTAAGGGTTCCCCATTCGTCGTGTCATGTCTAGGTCCTAGGCTTGCGTCGTGACAATGAATAGGTTTTGTCTATTGAGACTATGCATGTTTTGAGCTACGAAACTATGATCTATTATGAGATTTGATGATGGATTTTAAGATACCTTACATGAGGTAACACGACCCAAGCCTAGGGCCTAGACGTGACACGACGCATGGGGAATCGAAGGGACCCCAAGCAATCCTCTTAACATATCATTACACATCGTTGGTTGCAAAAGCAATTAAACAATATAATAAGAGCAGAAATAAGGTAAAAGGGCTAAAGGAATACTTTCATAACATAATCACCAAAACAAAAGAGTCAAGTCTTAATACATAACATGTCCAACAATACCTCTACTACATAGATATGAGTGGGGTCCAAGACAAATAATAGGGCTCATCCTCATAGTCAATACATATATAAAAGAAAGATAGTCTTAGAACACAGTATGAGATCATAAACGTCATCCCCAGAATGGAGGACTCACCAACAAGCTTGGGAGAAATCATACTAGCCACATGGAGGATGATGCTCAACTGGAACTCCGGTTCCTACATGGTGACATCATGTAGGCATAGAATACACATTAGTACATTTGAATATACTAAGTATGTAGGATGAAATGTAACAAGAGGTAGTAACATAATTGGAATGTATAAGTATAGTCAATGAGTAGCATATATATGGCATGCATGGAAGATGCTTTAAGTAAATCATGCTTACGTAGAATATAATACATGTGTAAGGAGTAACCATTATAAGTGAATAACTAAGTCCTACCGCCTCCTTGGAGAGGTGAATGAGGTACAAACCCCTCAATTGGTTAATGAGATACAAACAACTCAACATGGTTGATGAGGTACAAACCCCACAACATGGTTGATGAAGTTTAAATCCCTCAACCTGGTTGATGAGGTACAAGCCCCCCCAACATGGTTATCAAGGTGCAAGCCTTGACATGGTTACATGGTCCTACCACCTCTCGAGTGATGCGATAGAGGTATAAACCCATCAACATGGTTACTTAGGCCTACAACCTCCCAGCTGAGGCATGGTCATTTCCCCAGACTATAGAGATAATATCATGTACATACATTTATTTCATCATCATATAGTCATTCAACTCATAAGACATACATTGGATATTCATTTCCTCAACAAATCATAACCAGACTTTTTTCAAACACTTTGCGGGTGTGTAGTACTAGTGTAAAACCAAGCAATTCAAGATCGAAATCATGCTAGAGAATTCCATGTAAAACTATCAATAAATACTTGGTAACACCCTCAAGAAACATATTTCAAAATATTTCATCAAACCTCACAGTAGATCTTAGATTCATAGCTCAAAACATGCTAAAACAATCATTATTTCATGAAACCTAACATAGTGTGCAGTGAAATTCATAATAAGTAAGACCCACGAGTAAATCAACTTTAAATCATGCAATTTTAGGTAAAAGGAAGCTTGGGCATCATGGGTGAAAGGAACCCATGAAAGAAAACCCACATTCCTTAGCTTTGGAGAATAACTTGATGAATATTGGAGATGGAGACTTTGAAGCTTGAATAAGAACTTTAAGATCCTGATGAGTTTTTGGGACTTGAAATTTGGAGTGAAATATTTGTCTAAGTGTTTAAGTGGGCATTGGGAAATGTTTAGGATGATATGTGGGTAAAATATAGCTAAGTATAGGTATTTTCACGCATGGGAACAATTACACCCAATTCTAATGAGTCTTGGACCGAGATAGAAACTGGCAGGCAAAATAACACTATAGCGCGCCCTTGGGCGACGCTTGAAATCACATTTTTGTGATTTTTACATTTTGTTGTAGCTTCTCTTAAATTGGGGTTAGACCCATGCCCCACTACCCAATTTTAAAGCAATTCTTGCTCAGATGATGTGACCCCCTGATCAAGAATATAAAGTCAGATTTTCGATATAGCGTATGGATTTTGAGATGTAGTGAAATTACGATTTCGGGCACTTTCGAGACACATTTTTCGACACTTTTGGGGTCGTTTCAATATATCCCCGATGGAAAAATTCATCCTCGAATGTCAAAAAAAAGGTATTTGAGAGACATAAACATGACAATTCCAGCCCACATAAGGATGCAACAATATACTTAAACATCATTTCAAGAATCTCAATATAAGTATAAAATCATCATGAACATGCCAATTTAAATATGAATGTATGCAATGACATGAGGGCTGAACGTAAGAGTTAAGATCATATAGAGGTCTTAGATTAATACCTTAGGCTTGAGTGGAGCGTAAAAGGTAAGAATATCACTTTTGCATGTCCGCTTTGTCCTCCCAGTAGCACTTTCAGTTTGTTGATTCCTCCGAAGGACCTTAACGGAAGCCAAATCCTTGTTCATCAACCTCTTCACTTTTCTATTGAAAATATGAACTAGAACCTCTTCATAGTTCAAATTGTCTTCAAGAACACCCACAACATCTAGTGGCACAATAGCATTAAGGTTTCCCACATATTTCCTCAATGTGGATACATGAAAGATTGGATGAACCAAATCCATCTCAATAGGCAATTCAAACTCATAAGTTGTCACGATCCAAGCCTAGGGCCTATATGTGGCTGGAATGGGGAACCCGAAGGAACAGTAAATAAGCCTCATAGTATATCATCACACATTCTTGGCCGAGGAAGCAAGACATAACAACATAAGAAACATAAACAAGGGGAATTGGGACTAAGGGAGCGAAAATCATATTTAAATATCTTGGATATCATAAGTGAATCAAATCTCAAGCATAATAAATTTTTTGGTACAACAATACCTCTAACATAGAAATTAGGGGGGCCAAGACAAGCAACCGGGCTCACACTCATAATCAAGTATACTAAAAAGGAAAGATAGCCAAAGATGCATAGAAAAAAAACGTAGATATCGTTCCCAGACATGAGGACTCACCAACTAGTTTAATTGGATATCACTAGCCACGTGGAGAAGGATGATGACCAAATGGAGCTCTGGTTCCTACATGGTGATATCATGTAGGAAAGAGTATGCGTTAGTACGTTTGAATGTACTAAGAATGTGGGATGTAATGCAACAAGAGACAAGCTTCATAATCAACATACATAACAATAGATAATAGGCGTGATATAGTAATATCACATATATGATCAATGCATAAGTAGAACATGCTTAAGTAACTCATGCTCATATAGGATATCATAAGTTTGGGAGAGCCCAAGCTAGATTTCCAAAGCACGAACCCCTTGGTAGGCTGGTGATGATGCCGACCCATCACATAGGTTGTGAGGTACTAACCCTCACTAGGTTGATGAGTACAAACCCCTATCTAGTTTGGTGATGTTTTGGTCCTATCACCCAGGTGCCAAAGTAAAAACCCCTTGATGGGTTACCAAGGTACAAACCCCTTTAGAGGTTAGTGATGATGCCGCCCTATCACCCTGATGCAAAAGGTAAAAACCCCTTGATAGGTTACCATGGTAAAAACCCCTTTATAGGTTATAGGATGGTCACACCCTACCTCCCATGGTGATTAAGGAATACCTCTCAATTGGTTATGGTCAATCCAACACTATATAGAGATATATCACATACATACCTTCCTACTATCATTATCATAACATCATATACGTACTTTTATTTCATAATCATAACATCATTCATAACATTTCTCATAGCTCATTTCATCATCATAACATCATTCATAACATAAGACATGCTTTTGACCTTCCATTCCATAAGAAACCCTAGCCACACATTTTATCAAACGCTTGGCGGGTGTGAAATGGGAGTAAATGACCATGCAATTTAGAGATGAAATCATGCAAGAAAATCTATTATAAATCCACAAATCAACACTTTGCAACACCCTCGAGACATACACATCGAAACCCCTCATCAACTCTTACATTAGATCAAAGATTTAAAGCTCAAAACATGCTAAAACAACCATACTTTCATGAACTAAAATCACTGTGCAGTAAATTTCTCAATATACAAGATCCACATGTAAAATCAACTTTAAATCATGCAATATTAGTAAACAGGGGGCTTAGGCAGCATAGGTGGATGGAGCTAGTGGTTCAACACCATATACTTTAGCTTTGGAGAATTTCTTGGTGAAGATGGCGGTGAGAACTTAAAGCTTGAAAGAATTCCTTATGATTTGGAAGAGATTTGGTCACTTGACTTTGCAGTGAAATACTATTATAAAGGTTCGAGTGATTGTTTTATCAATACATTAAAGAACTTTAGGGTTTTGGGACCTTGAATGAGCTTAAAAGCATCAATGCAGAGCTTAAAAAGGGTGGGAAAGGACCAAAATAACCCTTACTAAAAAGTTGTCTAACATATGTTACGGGCCCCCTGATGACCCGTAGGTAGCACTACGACTCGTAGGACCCCTCACATGACACCTAGGCTCAATTTTGAAGTCTCTGGAAATTGCTACGAGCCTGACCTATGAGTTGTACCCCGACCTATGACTCGTAATTGTGGGCTCGTAGTGCAACTCTGCACTAGCAGTCTTCGGTAAAGTGACCATAACTTTTGACTCCAAACTCTAAATGAGGTGAAACCAAGTGCGTTGGAAAGCTGACTCAAAGGGCTTTCATTTGACATGTTGTGGGCCACCTAGTTCCAAGTGTGCTAAAAGTTGTGCTAGTTTAAAGTGACCCCTGCATGAACCATCAGCAAAAACTCAACTCTTAGAGAAGTCTTGCACTCGTCTAGGTACTAGTAGTCTCCTATGAACCTAATACAACCCCTACCTAACCAAATGAGGCTTGAAACATGGATACAAGAGCATGGAGCTATGGGGTGTCACAATATCTCCCCCTCTTGGGAACATTCATCCTCGAATGTGGAAGAACATGGCTTGAAAGGCTTGAATTAGAACATGAAACTTCCAACCATAAGATCAATTGCATCGCTTACTAATTGAAAATCATAATGTAGTTAAAAGTCATGCTAAAATGTACTCAAATCATTCAAAATATCATTTTCAAAATCTCAAAACAAGTGTAAAATTATTATGTATTTTCCAACTTAAACATGAATGCATATAAATGACATAGGGGCTGAAACATAAGACTTGGAATCATAGAAAGGACTTGACGTGTTATCATAACCTTGAATAGAATGAAAGAAATACGGATATTGATTCTCCATGCCCGCACTAACTTCCCGAGAGACACATACAAATAGATGACTCCTCCAAAAAGGGCCTTGGCAAACACTGCATCATTATCATTCTACTTCTCCAATCATCCAACCGTACCTCCACCGGGACCTTCTCCTAAGTCGACTATTCAATCACAACACCCACAACTTCAAGGAGTTCTATAGCACTAGAGTCACCAACACATCCCCATCAACCTAGAAGCATGAAAAACCAGACGAACCATGACCTTAGACAACTCCTATCTAAATGCAACCTTACCAACTTCCTCTACACTCTAAAAGGGCTCACAACCGCAACTCCTTGTCAACCTTAACCAAACCTATTCTACTTGTTTCCACGAACCACCATCTCCCCCTTGGGAGACAACCCCCACTCTACTATCTCTCCACCCAAAACTTCCAACCCTAATAAGATGGAACCAAGGTATTGCTTAAACTAGACCTCCTCAACCAAACAAGATTTGGGTCCACCACGAATACTACACTACCATTCTCAACTTTCCTCAACGTACTTCTAATCTAACCAGCCGATGGACCTCATTAGTCTTCTCTTTGCCACTCAAACACATGCTAGGCTACCTAGAGTACCAACCGTAATATTAGACTTACCGGGCAAAAGTAATGCACACTTATTCATAATCATAAAAGAATTCTAACCATCTTCTTTCTCTCCACAATGCACACTTACCATATTTAAGAAACAACCTCTTATCCTCCAAGACTTGCAACACTACCCCCAAATGATTTACAAGCTCTAATCAAATCAATACCTCATCACTAAAGGTCACCACAATCATATCAAAGTAGGGTTTGAAGATCCTATTCTAAGGACCCATAAACATAGCAAATGCATAAATCAACCAAACAACTCCACCACTACCAATAATGCTCACTTGGGGACCAAGATCAAATCAAAGCTCAACCTTGGTGAAGTGACTAACCCATTTTTATGGCCCACATAGATCAACCATCCTCAACGATCATATTACAACCTTACGGATTCTACACCTATTGTAAACATGCAATGTAAGTAGCCCAAACTACCCCAAGACATCCAACACATCAAGCTAAGTTCAACCAAGAATACATAATAAGACTCCTATGCAATGAGAACAAAGGCAACCCTTGGAGATCAATTGAACCTCAAAACAAGAATGGACCTACCTCTTTTGGTACCACTTGACAACTCCCCACTCAAATATGGGTTCATAGAGAGTTGGGATCTAACTCTATGGGTCCTACCTTCCATGCATACACAAATGCATGCAACTAATCCATCTCAAGAATGATATCAAAATCCACCACATCGAATTCAACAAGACACAAAGCAACACCTAATACAATATGAAAATGGAACAACACTTATGAACTTTCTGGCAACAATATACTAAACCAAGAGTTGGACACCAAATGTTCATATATCGATTTGGGATACATAAGAAGCCCTCTAGAAACCAAAAGTAACAATGAAAGAAATAGTGAAACTCATATCCATCAAATTAAAAACCTTCAACTTACTTTCATTCACCATCCTCCTTGAAGCGACATGATCAACTAGAAGACCAAAGAACATTCATTAGAGGGGAAGGACCTATCTCACTTCTAAAGCACGAAAAATATCCTAAAGAAGGGAAACATTTCCTAAAATACCTCATAGCCTCTTATTCATAGTCATTGAGCACTTGAAAACCATGAATAGGACTCTAATCAACGCGGTGTGTTGGACGCGAGGATCTATCAACCTAGTGCTCAGATACCAAGTTGTCACGATCCAAGCCTAGGTCCTAGACGTGACCGGCGAATGGGAAACTCGAAGGACCCCTAAACAAGCCTCATAGCATATCATCACACATCTTTAGTTGCGGAAGAAAGACATAACAATATAAGAAACATAAACAAGGAAAATTCGGACTAAGAGAGCGAGAATCATATTTAAATATCTTGGATATCATAAGTGATTCAACAATCAAGCATAATATACATTCTTGTCCAACAACACCTCTAACATAGAACTTAGCAAGGGCCAAAATAAGCAATCGGGCTCACCCTCATAGTTGAGTATACCAAAAAGGAAAGATAGTCTGATATACATAGCAAAACAACATTGATATCACCCCCGGACATGAGAACTCACCAACTAGCTTGATTGGATATCACTAGCCAAGTTGAGGAGGATGACGACCAAATGGAGCTATGATTCCAACATGGTGATATCATGTAAGCAAGAGTATGCATTAGTACGTTCGAATGTACTAAGTATGTGAGATGCAATGCAATAAGAGATAAGCTTCATAATCAACATACATAACAATAGACAATAGGCATGATATAGCAATATGACATGTATGATCAATGCATAAGTAAAATATTCTTAAGTAACTTATGCTCATATAGGATATCATATGTATGGGAGAGACCAAGCTAGATTTCCAAAGTACGAAGCCCTTGGTTTGTTGGTGATGATTCCGACCCATCATTTAGGTGGTGAGCTTCTAATTTCTCACTAGGTTGGTGAGTACTAACCCCCATCTAGGTTGGTGATGATGCTACCCTATCACCCTAGTGCAATGGTACGAACCCCTTGATAGGTTACCTAGGTACAAACCCCTTGTTATGTTAGTGATGATGTCGCCCCATCACCCTGGTGCAAAGGTACAAACCCCTTGATAGGTTAGAGGATGGTCACACCCTACCTCCTATGGTGATTGAGCCATACCCCTCAATTGGTTATGGTCAATCCAACACTATATAGAGATATATCATATACATACCTTCCTTCTATCATTATCATAACATCATATACATACTCTAATTTCATCATCATAACATCACTCATATTATAAGACATGCTTTGGACCCTAAATTTTTCAAGAAACCCTAACCGGACATTTATCAAGCACTTGGTGGGTGTGAAACGGGGGTAAAAGACCATGCAATTTAGAGATGAAATCAAGCAACAAAATCTATTGTATAACCACCAATCAACACCTTGCAACACCTCAAGATATACACATCAAAACCCTTCATAAAATCTTACATTAAATCCAAGATTTAACGCTCAAAACATGCTAAACAACCACACTTTCATGAACTAAAATCACTGTGCAGTAAATTTTTCAATATACAAGACCCACATGTAAACTCAACTTTAAATCATGCAATATTAGTAAAAAGGAGGCTTAGGAACCATAGGTGGGAGGACCTAATGGTTCAATACCACATACCTTAGCTTTGGAGAATTTTTTGGTGAAGATAGAGGTAAGAAATTAAAGCTTGTAAGAATTGCTTAAGATCCGGAAGAGATTTGGTCACTTGACTTTGGAGTGAAATATTATTATAAGGGTTTTAGAGAGTGTTTTATCAATACAATGAAGAATTTAAGGGTTCTGGGACCTCGAATGAGCTTAAAAACATCAATCTAGAGCTTAGAAGCAAAATAACCCTTCCGAAAAAGTTGTCTAATGGCTGTTATGGGCCCTGTTACAACCTTTAGGTAGCACTACGACTCGTAGGACCCCTCATATGACCCCTAGGCTCAATTTTGAAGTCTCTTGAAATTGCTATGAGCCTGACCCATGACTCGTACCCTGACCTACGGCTCATAAATGTGGGCTCATAGTGCAACTCTGTACTCGCAGTCTTCAGTAAAATGACCATAACTTTTGACTTCAAACTCTAAATGAGGTTAAACTAAGTGTATTGCAAAGCTAACTCAGGCTTTCATTTGAAATGTTGTGGGCTAACCAGTTCCAAGTGTGCTAAAAGTTATGCTAGTTTAAAGTTGACCTTTGCATGAACCATCACCCAAAACTCAACTCTTAGGGAAGTCTTGAACTCGTCTAGGTACTAGGAGTCTCCCATGAACCTAATACAACCCCAACCTGACCAAATGAGGCTTGAAGCATGGCTACGAGAGCATGGAGTTACGGGATGTCATATAAGCTACCTTACCAATCCTCCTCGTTACCCTATAAGTTCCCAATTAATATGGACTTAACTTTCCCTTCTTACCAAAACGAACCACTCCCTTCATGGGTGGCACCTCTAAATAAACAAAATAAATAACTTTGAATTCAAGATCCCTTCTCCTCACATTGGCATAGGACATTTGGCGACTTTGGGCTATCTTCAACCTTTCTCTAATTGTCCTAATCTTCTCAAGAGCCTCCACAACCAGATCTATTCCCAATAAAGCCACATCTCCAGCCTCAAACAACTCAACCAGTGATCTATAATGCTTACAATAGAGAGCTTCAAAAGGAGCCATAGCGATGATAGAATGGTAGCTATTTTTATAAGCAAACTCAATCAATGGAAGATGATCATTCTAACTACCCTTAAACTCCAATACACAAGCCCTAAGCATATCCTCAAGTGTTTGGATAATTCTTTCGGCTTGGCATCCGTTTGAGGGTGAAAGGCCATACTAAGTTTAACTCTTGTATCAAGACTCCTTTGGAAGGACCTCCGAAAAAGTGAAGTAAATTGAGCACCAGATCTGATATGATGGAAAAAGGAACCCTATGCAACCTCACCTAGTCATGCATGTACAACCTAGCATAACCTTCAGCCCCATATGTGGTCATAACCGATAGAAAATAAGTCAATTTAGTCATCCCATCAACCACCATCCAAATGGAATAAAAATCCTTTCTATTCCTGTGCAAACCACCCACAAGATCCATATTAATCTCCTCCCACTTCCAAGTAGGAATCTCTCTGTCTTTTGTTAGGCTACCTATTCTTTGGTGCTCGGCTTTCAGTTGTTGACAACTATGACAACCAGAAACAAAATTGGCAATGTCCCTCTTCATGCCTCCCCACCAATACACATCCCTCAAATCTCTATACAATTTACTAGAACCAGGGTGAATAGAATAAGAAGAATTATGAGCCTCATCAAGGATATTCTCCCTCATCCATCAACAAAAGATACACACAACCTACCTTGGTACCTAAAGGCACCATCTTCCCTTTAGGAGAAAAGCTCCACCTTGCCCTCTTTCACCAAGACCTTCAATTCTAACAAGGACGGATCAAGATCTTGCTTTTCTTTAACCTCATCAACCAAGGAACACGTTGAACCATCAACAACCACAATAGCACCCTAATCAACCTCTTCCAACCTAACCCCAATCTAGCCAACCGATGGACCTCCCTAGCCACCTCTTTCTTACCACCCTCAACATGAGCTAGGCTACACATAGACACCCTACTCAAAGCATCCACCACAACATTATCCTTATCGGGATGATAATGCACACTCACATCATAATCCTTAAGAAGTTCTAACCACCTTCTGTCTCAAGTTGAGATCTTTTTGAATGAACACATATTGAAGGCTCTTATGATGGGTAAACAATTTAACATACACCCCATACAAATAATGACAGCAAATCATTAATTCAAATACCATGGCGGATAGTTCAAGATCATGAGTACAATAATTCTTTTCATGCACTTTGAGTTATCTAGAAGCATAGGCTATCACCTTACCATTTTGCATTAGAACACAACCCAAACCAACTCTAAAAGCATCACAATACACAACAAACACCTCAAGCCCTTCTACTAGTGACAATATAGGAGCGGAAACAAGCTTATCTACCTGTGTTTGGAAACTGTTCTCATACTCATTGGTCTACACAAATTTGGCTTTATTTTAAGTCAACTTGGTCATAGGAGAAACAATAGAAGAGAACTCATTAAAAAACCTTAGAGAGTAACCCACTAAGCCCAAGAAGCTCCTAATATTTGACGGGGTCAATGATCTAGGGCAATTTCTAATCACATCCGTCTTTTGATGATCCACCTTAACACCATCCCTCGACACCACATGACCTAGGAAGGGAACCTCTTTTAGTCAAAATTCACATTTTTCATATATGACATACAACTTCTCTTCCCTCAATCTTTGTAGCACCACCCTCAAATGGCCCTTATGCTCCTCCTCACTATGTGAATAGATCCAAATATCATCAATAAAGACCACAACAAATGAGTCAATATTGGTTTAAAGAGCCTATTCATAATATCCATGAAGATATCCGGTGAATTGGTCAACACAAAAGACATAACCACAAATTCATAATTCCTATACGTAGTCCAAAGGCTGTCTTGCGAATGTCACACTCCCTCACCTTCACTTAACGATACTCGGATCGAAGATCAATCTTAGAGTATTGGCTAGACCTTTGAAGTTGGTGAAACAAATAATCAATTCTTGGAAGAGGATACTTATTATTGATGGTGACCCTATTGAGTTGTCGATAGTCAATACGCATTCTAAGGACCTATCCTTCTTCTTCACAGGCAACACCGGTTCACCCCAAGGTGATTGGCTATGCCTAATAAAACCCTTCTGTAACAAGTCCCTCAATTGCTCTTTCAATTCCTTTAACTCCGCCAGAGCCATATCGTAAGGGGGAATAGACATGGGTTGAGTATCGAGGAGGAGGTCTATACCAAAATTAATTTTCCTTTCGGGAGGAACACCCGGAAGGTCATTTGGAAAGACATCAAGAAACTCATTTACAATCAGAACTAACACTACGAGAAGGACTTTGGACTCCACATCCATAACCCTCACAAGATGATAAAGACACCCCTTAGAGAACAACTTACGGGCTTTAGTGCAACAGATGAACCTACCCTTGACCACTACATCATGACTCTCCCACTCAAGAACGGGTTCATTTGGAAATTGGAACTTGACCCTATGGGTTCTGCAATTAATCGAGGCATAGTATGCATATAATCAATCCATCCCAAGAATGACATCAAAATCAACCATATCCAACTCAACAAGATCACAAGATAATATTTTATACAAGATGCAAATGGGACAATTTTTATAGATCCTTCTAGCAATAATAGATGCACCAACAGGAGTAAACATTTCATATGACTCACACAATAATTCGGTCTCAACATGAAACTTGTTTTCAACAAGAGGAGTAATAAAGGAAAGAGTGGCACCCGAGTCTATCAATGCATACACATCAAAATCAAAGAGGTTTAACATACCAGT
Organism: Solanum clarkiae; assembly: GCA_011800125.2. Classification (NCBI taxonomy): domain Eukaryota; kingdom Viridiplantae; phylum Streptophyta; class Magnoliopsida; order Solanales; family Solanaceae; genus Solanum; species Solanum clarkiae. The sequence goes on along the minus strand of JAABOM020075880.1, from coordinate 1,424 downwards.
GGTGACATCGGGCACCTCATCAACCCTTGCCTCCCATGTAAACCATAAAACTGATAGTGCCTTGGGGCACCACCTTGATGACCACCTTTCCCCAAAGGAACGACATTAGCACCTTTTAGACGAACCTCCTTACCATTATAGCATTTTTTAGGGCAATCCATCACCTTATGCACAACTTTCACATAACGACAACAAGCATTAGTATCCCTCAAGAATGGGACACTATGACAACTACCACATTTTGGATACCCACAATTAGGAATCACAACCCTAACACCTTGGGCCCTTGGAAAGTCATTGACAACCCTCTTCTTAAATGCATGAGAAGACCCTTGGCCTTGATGAAACTGGTCACCCCTTTGGCTTTGGAACTTTCCCTTAAAATGGACCCTCATGCCTCATGGCCCTTTCTCTTCCTCAACATCTCCTTTTCCATTTAATCGGCATAGGTCATCAAATGGGACAAGTCCATATCACTAATTAACATAGTGGATTGGTATTCCTCACTCACCAAATTGGATAAACCCATCACGAACTTGTTCATTCTAGACCTTGTGTCGGCAACTAAGTGTGGAGCATATTTAGAGAGTTGATTGAACTTGAGGGTATCACAACCCAAGCCTAGGGCCTAGACGTGACCGGCAAATGGAGAACCTGAAGAAACCCCAAACAAGCCTCATAGCATATCATTACACATCCTTGGTCGGGGGAGCAATATAAAACATCATAAGAAACATAAACGAGGAGAAATGGGACTAAGGGAGAAAGAGACAGTTTAATACTTAAATGACATAGATGACCCAAAACTCAAAGTGTCACGCCCTAAAGTCCCATAGGGCAGACCGACACCCGTTGCCGATAAGGCTCGGTAGAAGCAACCTGTAACTATATGCGTTCTATACATATTATAAGTGGTTTCTATGTTTGACATGCCTTTAAGAAGATAAATAGTGATAACAAGCCAAAAGGAGATGCATATGACTAGGTCGTTGGGGCCACACTGTCTAAAGTGCGAGACATGACTTCACTGTGCTTTACATAGTCTACAAAGCCTCGAAATAGAGAGAAACATCTGATAACGGTCGGAATAGACCCCGTTTCAACTAACTGTATAATATAAACATATAAGCTCTAGACATGCAAAGCTCCGAAGAAATCTGGAGCTGGGTAACCACAGCTGAATGTCCTGTACTACTACTGGGGAGATCTACTAGCACATGTACCTACAGCATGAAATGTAGGTCCCCCATAAGGGACGTCAGTACGAGATAATGTACTGAGTACATAGGGAAAGATATATTGTATATAAAGTAATAACTCAAATGAAACCATGCATCTGCGGAAGAGCAGGGACCGCCCTTAGTTATACTGTGGAATCATGTACTTTATGTTCTTTATATCACTTTACCTTTACTGTAAAATCT
>JAABOM020075874.1:0-34235 GCA_011800125.2 Solanum clarkiae | reverse complement strand
TGGAGACATAAGGAGCTGGGCTTGGGATATGTTGGCATCATGACGTGTGGGTGCTGGGCCTCGTTCGCCCCGGCTCATGTGAATGTGTAGCACTGTCGCCTCGGCTCAGTCATCAGACGTGATGACCTCTACAGACTATGATACGTGAGCGCTTTGGCCGATGTTCGCCTTGGTTCACCTATCATACGACGTGAGCGCTTTGGCCGATGTTCACCTCAGCTCACTTATGCTATGGATGGGGTTTATGTTGGAGAGTCGGAGATTTGAACCATCTGGTGCTATGTTTGGTATGGCACGAGTTTGGTGGTCGCCATCATTCCCGTCCTTTATCCATTACTGGATATTTTAGTAAAAAGAGTATTTTGATGGTTACATGTGAATTGACTCATATGCTTTTATGTGGGGATTATTACTCTCGTTTATGTTTGCACTTTCTGCTTTACATATTCAGTACAAATTTCATACTGACCCCCTTCTTTTGGGGGCTGCATTTCATGCCCGCAGGTACCAACGTACAGGTTAGAGACCTTCCATCTTAGGATCTCTATTTGCCATTGCCGCGCTCCTTTGTCTCAGGAGCAGACATTTGGTATATGTACTTAGCCTTTTGTTATCTACATTTGATACTTATGTATATTCGCGGGTAGGACGGGGCCCTGTCCCGTCTTATGATTCGGTTTGTCTGTATAGAGGTCTGTGGATACATGTGGGTGTGAGATTTTATATGTGACATGACCACGTATGTATGAGATTTCTGTTGGGTGGTTTTACAGAAGCGGTGACCTTGTCGGCCCACATACGCATATGTATACATGTTTGTTACGTACTGGGAGTCTGTTTGCAGGTGTGGATAGTCAGTATAACAGAGGAAACTCTGCCAAAATTTCGGTAGAATCCTTAGCTAATATAATTGGGAATCGGGTTTGGTATTGTTTGGGTGCCCAATCGGCACTAGTCATGGCCCCTGGGTCGGGTCGTGACAAGACAGGCCAATCTTCCCCGTGATCCCACTTCGGCTTCTAGAGTGAGGAATTTCACCTAGATAAACCCTCCGAAGTTCGTTAGATCTAAGGCTGGTGAGGATGCTCAAGAGTTCATTGATGAGCTCACAAAGGTGTTGAATGTTATGGGTGTCACCTTCGAGGAGAAAGCTAAACTGGCTAGTTATCAGTTGAAGGATGTAGCCCAAGTGTGGTGTACCCAGTGTTCTATGGAGAGAGTTTGTGGGAATGTTGTCAATTGGAAGGAGTTTAAGCTTACCTTCCTAGATCGTTTCTTCCCACTTGAGATTAAGGAAGCCAATATGATTGAGTTTATCAACCTTAAGCGGGGCAATATGAGTTTGAGGGACTATACCCTCAAGTTCACCGAGTTCTCCAAGTACGCTCTAACACTAGTAGCTGACTCTTGTGTAAGAATGCACAAGTTCGTTTCTTGTATCTCTGACTTGATGGTGAATGAGTGTCGTACAATAATGCTCATTCGAAACATGGATATTCTAGACTCATGGTGTATGCCGAACAAGTTGCAGGGGAGAAACTCAAGAAGAGGAGAGTTCAAGATGCTAAGAGAGCTCGGTTCGATGGTGGATTCTCAAGTATTATAGGTGGTGGTTTTGGTCGCTTCCAGTGGGGCCAAGGTTCGGATGCTTGGGTTGCTAATGCTAAAGTGCTCCCTCCTAAGACACCATAGTGTGGTGGACCATTGTTTCCTAGGTGTGACAGGTGCGAGAACAATCACTTGGGTGTTTGTCGTAATGAATTGGACGTATGCTACATGTGTGGTGATAAGGACCATAAGATTGTTGATTTTCCTAAGAATGCTCAGAGGGATTTAGGTCAGGTGGGTCATGGTGTATCAAACCAGCAAAGAGCTCCACAAATTGTTTCCTAGAGGAACAACAAGTTTTATGCTATTCATGTCTATCAGGAGGTTGAGGAAGCCCCAAATATTGTCACTGGTACGTTAGAATTCTTTGAGTTGATGTTTATTTTATGCTTGAACCGACTACAAATTTGTCTTTTATGATTCCTCTGTTGGCTGTCGTGTTTGGTTTGAGTCCTGAGATCTTGAGTGACCCCTTTTCAGTTATTACTCCCGTGGGTGAATCTGTTGTTGCACATAGAGTTATCATGGTTGTCTTGTTGCGGTGTTGCATAAAGTCTTCCCATGTGATCTTGTGGAACTTGAGATGTTTGACTTTGATGCAATTCTTAGGGCAATTGGTTACTGAGGAGAATATAGGGGTTTTTCCCCAAGGGGGAGTTGGTTACTTTGGTGTCAAAATCGGTTATGTGTTCCGGGGTGACCTTAGAGTGAGTTGGTAAGGTTATGTGGTGTTCCTAGGTGGGAGTTGCCTTTGGGTTTGAGCTTTATTCACTCGGTCTTCCATGTGTCCGTGGTGAGAGAATTGGTTAGTGGTCCTGGTACTATCATGTCTTTGGAAGGTGTAGGGTGGAGGAGAACTTGTCCTGTGAGGAAGTTCCAATAGAAATTTTGGATAGGCAAGTAAAGCGGCTTTATAATAGGGATGTGGCTTCGATTAAGGTAATTTAGGAAAATCAACATGTGGAGAGTGCTACATGGGAGGTGGAGTCAAACATGATAAAGCAATATCCCTATCTTTTCTAATCTACTCAAGCCTAAGGTGCTACGTTCTTCCTTCTCCAAGTGGTCCTAATCCTTTCAATTCTTGAGTCTCATGGTATGACATGCTTACATGTGCATTAAAATGATTTTCCTGATGTTTTAAATAATATGAATATGTTTTGAAATGAGTTATAATGACTTGATGATTTTTGAAAGATGAATTATGCATCGTACCTTGTGTTTCAAAGTTTCATGTTCTAATTCAAGTCCTGTTCTTCCACATTCGAGGAAAAATGTTCCCAAGAGGGAGATGATGTAAGGATCCAGATTTTTGCATAACATTAGTGATACTTAGAATTTGGTTCCAGAAAGTTTTGGGCCAAGGTGACACCTTATGAAAGCCCTCACGGGCTGTGTGACCCCTATATCGGACCCCAAAATCAATGTAAACTCCATTACTATTTGTTCTTATTCTAAACACTTATCAGTGTTTCTTTTTTTACCATAAAAAACTTATCAGTCACTCGCTCAAATGCTTTTCAAATCCTCCCTTCGAACTCTAACCAGGGATTCTCGTGGAACCTCCAAGCTTGATCTAAGTTCACTCTCAAGCCCTCAATACAAGCACATTGATGTTGTTTAAGGCCATCATGGGTCTCCTACATCAAGCCAAGCTCAAAGGAATTCCATTGGCTAAATTTTTCACAAGTATCGATAGAAGGGCCAACTTTAAAGAGATATATCTCTCAGCACAAAAAGAACTGGGTGACTCTTTGAATTAGCTTTCCAACGCACTTGGTTTAACCTCATTTGGAGTTTAGATGAAGAAGCTATGCCCATTTTAGTAAAGCCTCTTATGTTGTGTTGCCACACGGGCACCTATATGGGTTGTGTGGCTTTACACAAACCATGGGGATGGCCTTGGGCCTAAAATGACCATTTTTGGCCTATGTATTATGGTACAACTAGTGGCACTAGCCGTATGGCCTTCAAGGATGGAAAAAATCCTAAGTGTGGTTCAATATTGGTGTGGAGAATTTAGTTTTTACCAAGTATGGCACCACGGTTCACCACAAGAACTTGTAGTGAGGGTGACGAGCCGTAAAGGCGGTCGTGGTAAGGCTCAAGGGCCATATACCCAACCGTGGAAATCACTTTGGTGCTAAAAAAATTCTAAGTGTTAAGCCAAGTTCCAACTTCCAAATATTTTGCTAAGTGAGGGCTCATAGGCACTCCACACGAACCGTGGAGTTCCGCATAGGCTATGAGGCCTCAAGGCTATTGATATTTTGTCATTTTTCTCTCCATTTCATTAATGGCGTTTTCATAAATTTAATTTATTCTAATGACTTTTTTGGACTTCCAATGCTATCTTAACACTTCCTAACGACCTAAACCCTATTCCTACATATCAAAATCATTCCTCTCAATTTGAAACTTGTCTCAAACTTCTCTCAAGAACTATAGTGCAAATCAAGCTTGGGAATCAAGGGAAGGCCTAATCTTCTTCAAATTTCTTCTTGGAATTCCTTCCTTAGCTAAGGTATGTGGGTTTGATCCTTGATTCGTTCCAATCAAGGAGACCTAAATCTTACAAGTAATTTTTTTTATGGAATTAAGCGTACTTTACATGTGGGTTTTCATTATTTTGATTTATTAAATTAAATATGGGTTTTATATAGTTGATGATCTGAAGTTATTTTAAGCCCTATTATGATGATTTACATTGAGTTTATGAAATTGTGAATATGCATGTCCCTTTTCAAGGCCTTGTTCATGAATGGGTGATTATATTATGATTTTAAATGTGGATTTAATTATATTTTCACTTGAATTTCATATTATATTGTTTATTTTAGATTGAATCTCAATTACACGTGTCATTCTCAGATTATTCGTAGCATATGCATTCATGTTCATGGAAATTTATGGAAATTATGAAGTAGGTTAAGCGCAATTATATTTTATGATATGATTTTATTAGTTATGACAAGAATGTGATCACATACATGTCTATCATTATGGCTCTTTGAGTATTTTGGGTGCTTGCACCATCATGTATATAAATAGGCTATTCCTATGCATGATTATTATGACTATGAACTATGATTTTGACATTTGAGCCTAATATGAATTTATGAATGGTGTTTGGCTTTTAAGCCTAAGAATACATTGAAATAGTTTTGGGAATGACCAATGCCTCTTTTGAAAGCATGTGTGTGTGTATATATGTATGTATGTATGTATGTATTCTTGTGGGATGACAACTTAGCACCCATGGATAGGTGGCGTTAGGGCTATCCCCAAGGGCTATATCCCATTCCTTGAACTATGTGCCAGCATAGGAATGGTAGTCATCACCAAAGTGACCGGATCATAAAGGATGACTATTCATTTATGATATGATATGTTTTGATATGAAAATCCTTCTGAATGACCGGGTCGTAAGGAAGGTGGCCACCACATACGAAATGACCGGGTCGTAAGGTATGGTGTAGATTACCTTTGGCAAGTAATCTTCTTCACCCGATGAGAGGTCAACATCGGGCAAATTCATGTAATAGCTCGCGTGTCTTTGAGATGTCGGTTATGGTCACATCCTCACTATATATATATACATATGATCATTATTTGCACATCATGCATCATGAATTTCATGGCATCTTGTTATATTACATTCCTTGTTGTATATCTCTTCCTATAATATGTGCCAATGTCATCTAACCTTAAAGTGCAGGTTCGGTAAGTCCATGCATTGCACCCCTCATACTTAGTACATTCAAACACAGTAACACATACTTTGCCTACATGATATCACCATGTAGGGACCAAGGAGCCTATCTATCCACCCTACGGCGTCTAGGTTTTATTCCGAATTTTACTTGTTGTGGTGAGTCATATCATCCGAGGACTGACCACCACTTCTTCTACCTATGGTATTATTAGCTAATTTACTTTCTTTGAGGGTAATCCCCGGGTATGTCTTGGCCCTCGACCTATCTTATGTTAGATGCATTGTTAGGCATCATGTGCACTCTCTACGTTATATGTCATTTGACGTATTTAGAGCTTTGGTTATAACTCTTTATGAATATGACCTTATGACATGATTTATGCTTGTGATGTTATTATGCTTCTTTATATGAAAGATCCCAACATCTGAATTACCCCATAGCATGAGTCCTACTTTCTCGTCCCTTAGAACTATGTGGTTACTTTTGTATACGCTTCCAGACTGATGATGTGAGTTTTTATATCTTGAGGCTTGTTTGGGGACTCTGGGTTCCCATTCGCCGTGTCACTTCTAGACCCTAGGCCCAAGTCGTGACAATGATCAGTGCTTGTAATAAAACTTGCATGTAAAACATTCGACTTGCACATGATAATTTACATATGTGGGAGGAGACCTTAACCGACATAGACCAAGCAACTACAACTAGAAATCCAAGGCATGACACCCCCTCGGTATAGGTGACCAGGCATGACACCCCCCGGTGAACTATACTTACCAAGGCAAACGAAATATTATAACATGAACTAGCTGGATCCACTAATATAGCAATGGTAAAAGATAATCCTTTTGTGGCACATAGTTTAGAGACTAAAGACTTTATATAAGGACCCCTTGAGTCGAGCCCCCATCTTAAGACCCAATCGGTGCTAAGTCTAGTCACATGGATTACTTGAAATAATCACTTTAATCATAACATGAATAACTTGTAAGAGACATGATAGCTTGACATGAGTAGCTCATTACATGCTTGACCTCTTCTAGTGAGTTTAACTTGAATATGAGAGTAAATAATAATCATACATGATCCCTTGCCTTGACATAAATAGCTCACAAGAGGATAAAATATTGAAATAGGGCTCAACTTGATAATTGTAAGATCATAGATACTTTTCATGAACTCAATACATGCTCGAAAGCCCTTAATCATCATGAAATCACTTGACTTGTAAATCATGTAATAGTTCATCAACAACTTGAGAATTCTTATCATGTAATTTTATCAAATACATGGTGGGTTCATGACACTTGTTCAAAATCAGGAAACTCAAGAGTAAATCAAGAAGAGCAACTCATTTCAAATCAACCCACCAATCTTGTAGTAAAACTCTCATTTAGGGTATCTTGAAATCCATCACAAAAGGTCATAATAGTTCATAGCTTCATAGCTCAAATCATGCATAGGATCGATAGACAAAAATTAATTCATGGAATAAGTTTTAAATAGATATTCATGCATAATCAATCAATACTTAATAAAACCCTAATGCAATTTATGTTTGTATTTCATAACAAAAGATACCTATAAGTAATATAACTTGAAATCATGTAATTTTCATAAAAAGAGAAGATTGGGCTCCATGGGTGGAAGGATCCATGGATGAAGATCCACATACCTTAAACATAGATTTTTCTAGAAATTATGTTGATGGAGATTTGAAGCTTGATATAGGTTCTTGAGTTCCAAAATTGAGCTTGAAATCCTTGAGTTTGAATGAGAGATTTGATAAAGTCTTGGAGAGGTTTTAGAGAGGGTTTTGTGAGTTAAGGAGTTGAGAAGTGGCTTAGTATGGAAGATTTCACGTTTAAATGGACATGGGGCTATTACCCCAATACCCTTGGATGAAATGAGAAAACTTGGGAAAATTTTACACTGGTCCGCGCCCCTAGTGCAAGCGTAGGCACAACTTACAATAGTGCGTGCCCCAGGCCCGTCGTGACCTTGGCGTGAATAGCCACTAGAATTTGAAAGATTAGCGAAAATTATTTTTCACCACAAATCTTCTAAAATCTAGGTTATACCTGTTTCCCACTGAATTTTCCCCCCGATCAAGAATATGAAGTCGGATTTCAGAAATCAGACATGGATTTTGAGATATACGGAAATTACTATTATAGGGCATTCTGAAGCACATAAGGGGTTTCCAATATCTCCCCTTGCGTACATTCGTCCTCGAATGTCAAAGAAACATATGTAAGAGAAGTAATTATGAAGATTTCAGCCCGACATGCATGCAACAAATGCACTCAAAAATTATTTTCAAAAAGTCTCAACATGAATGTCAAAAATCACCATAAACTTGTTACCATAAACATGAATGCATGTAAAATGACATGAGGTCCGAAACTTAAGACTTTAAATCATAGATGGGACTTAAGTTATTACCTATAATTTGAGTAGAGTGGAAAAGGTACGGGTATAACTTTTCATGTCCGCTTCGGCTTCCCATGTGGCACTTTCAACTTGTTGATTCCTCCAAAGGACCTAATTGGATGCTACATCTTTTTTCCTCAACCGTTTCACTTGCCTATCAAATATTTCAACCGGGACCTCCTTATAGGTCAAATTATCCTCCACAACACCCACAACATCTAAGGGCACTATAGCAATTGGTTCACCAACACATCTTCTCAATATAGATACAAAGAAAATCGGATGAACTATATTTATCTCCATAAGCAACTCCAATTCACTTGAAGCCTTACCAACTCTCCTCAAAATTCAATAAGGACCCACAAACCTGGGCTTAATTTCCCATTTTTGCCAAACCAGACCACACCATTCATGGGAGAAACCTTCAAGTAAATCCAATCATCCATATTAAACTTAAGATCTCTTCTTCTCACATCGGAGTAAGTCTTTTGTCTTCTTTGAGCCATCTTCAATCTGTCCCTTAGCAACCTCACCTTTTCCAAAGCTTCCATAACCAAGTATGAGCCTAACAAAGTCATCTCTCCCACATCAAACCATTCAACTAGGGGTCAACAATGCCTACCATATAAAGCTTCAAAAGGAGCCATGCCAATGCTTCGATGGTAGTGAAATGCCCCATACTTTTCTAGGAATTCCCCATAATCGTAATTCTCTTATATCTCAAATTGGGTATATTTAAACACCCCTCCAGATAGCTCTGAAAGACGCTATGATGCATTTTTTTTAATATCTCAAAATTTGTGCAAAATTTTGCAATTCTAACTTCATATTTTTGTTCACAGGGAAAAATTGCATAGGCAAACATATACCTACAAGGTATACTTTATCCGTGACAAGAAAATAATGTTTGGCAAAACTTCGCAAAAACAGTAGTTGTCCACGACCAGTCAGTGACGCGGATTAGTTCAAAAATTTTTGAAAAATTCTTCATTTACTCCTGGGCATTTGGGTAAGAACTCAATACCTATATATGCAAAAATCCCTCATTCTTTAGCCGTAGCCCTAAAAATTCACCAACTACTCTCAATTTTCTCTCTAATGTTCACCAAATTCTCCATCCATTCTCAAGATTTTCAAGAATTTTTGTTGGAGTTCAAGGAAACCAAGTCAAACCCCAAGTCCTCCTCAAGTTCTTCTTCAAGAAACTCCAAGATTAAGGTATGTGCGTTTCATTCATGGGTACGTTTTCACCCATGAAGCTTAGTCTTCCTTTTTATGAAAATTGCATGTTTTCAAGTTGTTTTTCTTATGGGTATTACTCATTATGGAATATGATTAAAATTTATGTTGGGGTTTCATGAAATATTAATTGAAAACACATGCTTAACTATTTTAAGCTTATACTATGAGATGGTTTGCCTATTGTAACTATGCATGTTCTGAGCTATGAAACTATTGTCTATGATAAGATTTGATGGGAGATTTCAATGTATCTAGCATGAGGGTTGTACGAAGGGTTGATGGGTTGGTTTACATTGATTTTTCTCACATGATGTCACTCTTGAATTGCATGATGTTGAACTAGCATTACACACCCGCCAAATGTTTGATAAAATATCTTGTTAAGGATTCTTGAGTTATTGATGATCTATTGCATGGTTTATGAAATAAGTCGTTTTATGGTGATGGAAGAAATATATATATATGTTTGTTTAAATCATGTAAAGTACCTATGGGTTGGCAAGTGAATTATTGGGCTTTCATATTCGTTGTGTTCTTGGGAAAATGAGGAGTTCTTTGTTGATAGTTGAATGTGATAGTTTGATGAGCTATTTTCATGACTCCTATCGAAAAGATTATATCATAAGGTATGGACATTCTATCACATCTATCTAAAAGGTCATGCCATAAGGTAGAACTAGACATTGCTCCTATTGAAAAGATTATATTGTAAGGTAAGGACATCCTATAACCCTTACTGAAAAGGCCATGTCGTAAGGTATAATTCATGGTACCTACAAAAATGATATATCATAAAGTAGGGGATGTATTATACTACCTACCAAAAAGATTATGTCATAAGGTAGGGGTATTGGTAACACTCTCCAAAATAGTTATACTATAAGGTGAGTGGGTGGCTATGCGGCCCATCTCAAACATGTTAGTGTAAGTTTCGAGCATACATATATCCCATATTATGTTTACGTTCATATATTATGATTAAGCATTTTACCTCAAGCATTGATCATGCATGCCATATTATCATTGTACTTCCGATTGCCTATGTATATGCCTTTTGACTATGTTGCCTATCTCTTGCTGCATTGCATCCAACATACTTAGTAGATTCAAATATACTAATGCGTAATATATGCCTACAGGATGTTACCATGTAGGAACCAGAGCTCCTCACCATTATCCTCCTCGTGGCTAGTTTGGACATCTTGAAGATAAGCTATTGGTGAGTCCTCAAGTTTGGGGATACTAGCTTCGCACTCTTACTCTTGTTATCTCTTTATGTTTAACTTTGATACTAAGAGGGTGAGCCCGAAAGTTTCTTGGCCCCTGCCCAATCTCTGCTGGAGGTATTTTTGGACAAGCGGTGTAATTATGCTTTGAGCTTTGACTCTTTATGATTTATGCTATTAAGGACTTCACTTAGTCCCTTATCCTTATTTATACTCTCTTGATGTTGTTTATTTTTCTTCTGCGACCTTGGATGAGGTATGATATGCTAAGACACTTGTTTGGGGTTCCTTTAGGTTCCCCATTTGCCATGTCACATCTAGGCCCTAGACTTGGTGGTCACAAACTTCGTATCAAAGCACTAGGTTTTTAATGGTCCTCAGAGATCCAACACACCGCGTCAAGTAGAGTCTTATTCCTGGTTGTGAAGTAAGCCACAACTATGAATAGGAGGCTATGAGGTGTTTTAGGAAATGTTTCACTTTTTCAGGGTCTATATCGTGCCTTAGTTGTAAAGTAAGTCTTTTCCCCTAACGAATGTTCTTTGCTCTTCTAGTTGTTGATCATGCCACTGTAAAGAAGAAGTCCAAAGAGGGCCTGTGCTCCCACGGGACAACTATCTTATACTGCTCCTCAAGCTCCTCAAGATGGAGTGGCTACCAAAGTTGAGTTAGTTGAGTTCCAGAATGCTATTACTATGTTGGCACATGCAATGACCCACCAAATTCATCAAGGGACTCAAGCTTCGAATGCTCCAACCTCAAGGGTGAGGGATTTTGTTAGGATGAACCCACCGGATTTCCATGGGTCTACAGTGGATGAGGATCATCAAGATTTCATTGACTAGGTATATAAAGTGTTGTCTATTATGAGGGTTAGATCGTAGGAAAAAGTGGAGTTGGTGGCCTATCAATTCAAGGGGGTGGCTCAAATTTTGCTCAACCCTAGAAGGTGGAGAAGGGGAACGATACTGTGATCCTTTGGAAAGAGTTTAAGGTGGCATTTCTTAACTCGTTCTTCTTTCTTGAGATAAGGGAGGCTAAAATGATGGAATTCATAAATTTAAAGCACGGGTCGATGAGTGTGAGAGAGTATTCCCTCAAGTTCAACCAGCTCTCCAAATATGCTCCATAATTGGTGGTAGAACCAAGGTCTAGGATGAACAAGTTTGTGATAGGTGTATCCAATTTGGTGAATGAGGAGTGTTGTGCTACCATGTTGATTAGTGATATGGATTTTGTCCCACCTTCTGACTTATGCCGAACAACTAGAGGGAGAAAAGCTTACAAAGAAGAGAAGTGGGAGTCTAAGAGAGCTCGGTTTGAGGGTGACCGATTCCAACAAGGTATCGAGTTTTGAGGCCAAGGATCCTCTAGTGCTCGAAATAAGAGGGTTGCTAAGGATGGGGCGTCTTAGCCAAGGCTCCAAAGGGGTGATGATGCCATGACTCGTCTTAGATGCCGAAAATATGGGAGGAATCATAGTGGTGCATGTGGTAGGAGCACGGGTGCATGCTTTGGGTGTGGTGAAATGGGCCACAAAATTTCGGATTGTCCACATGCTCACAACAAAGGTAAAGATGGCCAACCACAAGGGCAAGGTGGTCATGTTGATCAAGAGGCTCAAGGGGGTGCTCAACGACACAATCGGTGTTGTTCTCTTCAAGGGAGGCAAGGAGGGGATGAGGTACCCGATATTGCTACTGGCATGTTGAGGTATCCTTTGACTTTGAGGTGTATGCATTGATAGTTCGGGTGCCACTATTTCTTTCAATAATTCTTTTTGTTGCTAGTGGGCTTCATATGTGTCCCGAATTGTTATGTGAACTTTTTGATGTCACCTCCCCCACCCCAATTGGTAAGGCTAATATCACTAGAAAAGTCCATAGAAATTATACCGTGGTCATATTGCATTAGTTCTTGTCTTATGATTTTGTTGAATTAGATATGGTGGACTTTAATGTCATTCTTGGGATGGATTGGTTACATGCATTTTGCGTCTCCATTGATTGAAGAACCCATGGAGTTATATTCCAACTTCCTAATGGACCTGTCCTTGAGTGGGGGATTGTAAGGTGGTATTGGAGGGGTAAGCTCATTTCTTGTCTTAATTGATCTCTAGGGATTATGTTTATCATCTTGTAATAGTAGGGATGTTGAGCCTAAGATTCTTCCTATTAAGTCGGTTTTGATGGTCAATGATTTCTTGATGTCCTTTCTGATATTTTAAATTTTGGGTAGTGCCTTTTTGGTTTTGCTAGTGCACCGAATATGTCTATAAGTCTCATGAATAGGGTCTTTAAACCCTACCTTGATATGTTTATGGTGGTTTTTAGTGATGGTAAGACGTTCATTTACGGAGGTGAGGAAGAGCATGTGAATCATTTGAGGGCAATATTGCGAATTTTGAGGAATAAGAGGTTGTTTGCTAATTATGAAAAGTGGGAATCTTTGCGTAGCGAAAAGGTGGTTGGATAAGTACACTAGTTGACTAGGTTAGGAATGAGGTTGGGTGAAGTTGAGGATAGATATTTTCTCCCAAGGGGGAGATGGCAGCTTTAGGTACCAAGGTGGGCTATGTGTGTATAAGATTGATAATTGGGCCCAAGGTGTGAGGGTCCTTATAGGATATTGAGGAGAATTAGCAAGGTGGCCTATGAATTTCCATGTGTCTATGTTGAGAAGTGTATGCGTGACCCAAGTGCTATAGACGTCTTTGCGGTTATGGAGGTTGTGGAGGATAAGTTGACCTATGAGGAGGTCCTAGTGGAGATGTTGTGTGAACATGTGAAAGGGTTGAGGAACAAAGGTGTAACATCCTTCGGGGTTCTTTGGAGGAATCAATAAATTGAGAGTGCCATTTGGAGAGCCGGAGCAGGCATAAATAAGTGAGATCTATACCTCTTTCATTCTATTCAAGCTTGAGATAGCATAAGTCCTTTCTATAATTTCAAGTCCTAAGTCTGAGCCCTTAGGTCATTTTGCATGCATTCATGATCATGGTAACAAGTTGATAGTGATTTTTAACATTCATGTTGAAACTTTTCGAAAAATGAGGTTTAAGTGCATTTGTTGCATTCATGTTGGACTATCGTAATTTCTTCTCTTACCCATGTTTCTTCGACATTAGCGGACGAATGTTCCCAAGGGGTAGATATTAAATACTCCACACTTTCCTAGGAATGTCCCATAATTGTAATTCCCTTATATCTCAATCGGGGATATTTAAACACCCGTCCATGTAGGAAAGATCCTATGATGCATTTTGTTTTAATATCTCAAACTTTGTGTAGAATTTCACAAATCTGACTTCATATTCTTGTTCAGAGGGCAAAATTTGGTGGGAAGATGAGTACCTACAAGGTATACTTTATCTATGCCATGAAAAATATTTTTTGGCGAAACTTCGCAAAAACAATAGTTGTCCTCGACACGGACCTAGCGTGGACTAGTTCAAAAATTTTCAAAAACACCTTGTTTGACTCAAGGGAAATTGGGTAAGAACCCAATACCTGTATATGCAAAAATCCCTCATTCTTTAGCCCTTTTTAGCCCTAAAAACTCACCAAAAACTCTCAAATTTCTCTGTAATCTTCATCAAATTCTCCATCTATTCTAATAATTTTCAAGAATTTTTGTTGGAGATCAAGGAAACCAAGTCAAGCCCCAAGTCCTCCTCAAGTTCTTCTTCATGAAACTCCAAGATTAAGATATGTGGGTTTCATTCATGGGTACTTTTCACCCATGAAGCCTAATCTTCCTTTTTATGAAAATTGCATGTTTCCAAGTTGCGTTGCTTATGGGTATTACTCATTATGGACCATGATTAAAATTTATGTTGGGGTTTCATGAAATGTTGATTGAAAACACATGTTTAACCGTTTTAAGTTTATACTATGAGATGGTTTGTCTATTGTGACTATGCATGTTTTGAGCTATGAAACTATGATCTATAATGAGATTTGATGGGAGATTTCTATGTATCTTGCATGAGGGTGGTACCAAGAGTTTTGTGGGTTGATTTACGTTGATTTTTCTCACATGATTTCACTCTTGATTTTATGAGTTTAAACTAGCATTACACACCCGTCAAGTGTTTGATAAAAAGTCTCGTTAAGGATTCTTAAGTTATTAATGATCTATTGTATGCTTATGAGTCAAGGGGATTTTTGAGGACGGAAGGAATGTATATATGTGTGGTTAAATCATGTAAAGGACCTAGGCATTGCAAGTGAATTGTTGGGCTCTCATATTTGTTGTGTTCTTGGGAAAATGAGGAGTTCTTTCTTAACACTTAAATGTGATGGTTTGATTAGCTATTTTAATGACTCCTACCGAAAAGATTATTTCATAAGGTATGGATATTCTATAAGATCTATCAAAAAGGCCATGCCGTAAGGTGGAATGGCTCATGGCTCCTAACGAAAAGATTATATCGTAAGGTAAGGACATCCTATAACACCTACCGAAAAGGACATGCCATAAGGTATAATTCATGGTTCCTACCAAAAAATTATATCATAAGGTAGGATAACTCATGGCTCCTACCTAAAAGGTTATATCACAAAATAGGGGACGTCCTATACTACCTACTGAAAAGACTATGTCGTAAGGTAGGGGTATTAGTATAACTCTCCAAAACAGTTGTACCATAAGGTGAGTGGGTGGCTATGTGGCCCAACTCAAAATGTTGGTGTATGATTTGAGCATATACATATTTCATATTAAGTTCACGTTCTTTGATTATGATTATGTATATTTTACCTCAAGCATTGATCATGTATGCCACATTGTCATTATACTTCCCATTGCCTATGTATATGCATTTTGACTATGTTGCCTATTTGTTGTTGTATTGCATCCTACGTGGTTAGTACATTCAAATACACTAATGCCTACTCTATGACTACATATTGTTCCCATGTAGGAACCAAAACTCCTCACAATTATCATCCTTGTGGCTAGTTTAGACATCCTGAAGATAAACTATTGGTGAATCCTCAAGTTCGGGGACACTAGCTTTGCACTCTTACTCTTGTTATCTCTTTATGTTGAACTTTGATATTAAGAGGGTGAGCTCAGAAAGTTTCTTGGCCCCTACCCAATTTATGCTAGAGGTGTTGTTGGACAAGTGATGTAATTATGCTTTGAGCTTTGACTCTTTAAGATTTATGCTATTAAAGACTTCCCTTAGTCCCTTATCCTTATTTATACTCTCATGATGTTGTTTATTCTTCTTCCGTGGCCAAGTATATGTGTATGATATGATACGAGGCTTGTTTGGCGTTCCTTCGGGTTCCCCATTTGTCGTGTCACATCTGTGCCCTAGGCTTAGGTCGTGACAGGTAGCTATTGTTGTAAGCAAACTCAATCAGTGAAAGATGTCCATCCCAACTACCCTTAAACTCCAAGATACAAGCTCTAATCATATCCTCAAGAGTTTGGATAGTCCTTTTGGCTTGACCATCCGTTTGAGGAATGAAAAGTCGTGCTAAGCTTGACCTTGGTACGAGGATCCTTTTTGAAGGATCTCCAGAAATGAGAAGTGAATTGAGCACCACTATCCGAAATGATAGACAAGGGTACCCATGAAATCTAACCAACTCATGAATATAAAACTCGGCATAATGTTCGCCACCATAAGTTGTTTTAACTAGTAGGAAGTGAGCCGACTTTGTCATTCTATCTACAATAACCCAAATAGAATCAAAGTGTTTCCTAGTCTTTGGCAACCCAACCACAAAATCCATGTTGATCTCTTCCCACTTCTCGGTAGGAATTTCTATGTCTTGGTCTATGTTGTCTGGCCATTGATGTTTGGCTTTCACTTGTTGAGAATTGTGACACCCAGCCATGAACTTGGCAATATCCCTCTTCATACCACACCACCAATACACCTCCCTCAAGTCTCTATACATCTTTGTGGAACCGGGGTGAATAGAATAGTATGAGTTATAGGCCTCGTCCAAAATCAACCCCCTCAAGTCATCCACATTAGGCACACATAACCTACCTTGGTACCTAAGTGCACCATATTGCCCTTGGGAGAAACCTCCACTTTACCATCTTTTACTAAAGCCTTTAGCTCTAGCAAAGCGGGGACAAGGTTTTGCTTTGACTTAACTTCCTAAATCAAAGAAGATTTAGAACCATCAACAACCATTACACCACTGTTATCAACTTCATTCAACCTAATCCCCAACCTAGACAATCGGTGAACTTCTCTAGATACCTCCTTGTTACAAACATCAATATGAGCTAGAATAGCCCTGCACACTCTACTTAAAGCATCGGCCATAATGTTAGCTTTGTCGAGATGATAGTGCACACTCAGGTCATAATCCTTAAGGAGTTCTAACCACCTTTTTTGTCACAAGTCAAGATCTTTTTGTGTGAACACATATTGAAGACTCTTGTGGTCGGTAAACACATCGGCATGAACTCCATACAAATAAAGACACCAAATTTTAAGCAGAACCCACGATTGGCATTTCAAGATCATGGGTTGGATAATTTCGCTCGTTCACCTTAAGTTGCCTAGAGGCATATTCTATAACCTTGACATTTTTCATCAAAACACATTCCAAACCAATCCTTGAGGCATCATAATAAACCACAAACCCTTCTAGCCCTTCCGGTAGAGCCAAAATAGGAGCGGAGATAAACTTGTCTTTCAAAGTTCAAAAACTCTTTTCACATTTATTGGACCAAACAAATTTTGCCTTCTTTTGGGTCAATTTTTTCATAGTGGAAGCAATAGAAGAGAAATCATTCACAATCCTCCGGTAGTAACCCGTTAAACCCAAAAACTCCTAATGTCCGTCGGAGTCATTGGCCTCGACCAATTCTTTATCACCTTCATCTTCTAAGGGTCCACTTTAGTTCCATCTCCTGACACCACAATCCCTAGGAATGCAATCTCTTTCAATGAAAATTCACACTTCTCATATTTAGTAAATGATATGTCCTGCGTCAAAATTTGCAACATCACCCTCAAATGATTCACATGTTCTTCTTTGATCCTGGAATAAATCAATATATCATCAATAAAGACCACCACAAACATATCAAGGTAGGTTTTAAAGACCCTATTCATGAGATCCATAAATATAAATGGTGCATTAGTCAAGCCAAAAGACATTACTACAAACTAAAAGTGCCCATACCTAATCTGAAAAGCTATCTTGGGACTATTTCATGCCCTCACTCTTACTTGGTGCTATCCAGACCAAATATCAATCTTAGAAAACTGATTACCCCCTTGTAGTTGATCAAAAAGGTCATCAATCCTTAGTAGAGGGTACTTATTCTTTATAGTGACTCTATTGAGTTGCTGGTAATCAATGCACATTCTAAGGGTACCATCCTTTTTCTTTACAAAAACAACCGATGCACCCCAAGGTGACTTGTTAGGCCTTATCAAACCCTTCTCCATTAGATCCCTTAATTGATCCTTCAAATCCTTCAACTCTGTCGGGGCCATATGGTAAGGGGGAATGGAAATGGGTTGTGTATCGGGAGGAGGTCTATACCAAAGTTTTTTTCCCTTTGGGAGGAACACCGGGAAGTTCATCGAGAAAGACACCAAGAAACTCAATGACCACCAAAATTGACTTAATGGTAAGGACTTTAGACTCAACATCCCTAACCCTTACAAGACGATAAATGTAACCCTTAGAAATCAACTTTGGGGATTTAAGACAAGAAATGAATGTACCCTTTACCACCACATTGCAACTTTCCCACTAAAGAACGGGCTCGGTAGGGAATTGAAATCTAACGTTACGTGTTCTACAATCAACGGAAGCATGATATGCATGTAACCAATCCCTCCCAAGAATAATATCAAAATCCACCATATCAAGTTCAACAAAATCACAAGACAAGACTTTACAATATGTACACGAGGTAATCCCTATAGACACTTTTAGCAAAGATGGACTCACCAAGGGGGAGAACTTTATATGGTTCACACAATAATTTGGGACACACATCAAGCTTTTTGGCAACAAAAGGAGTAATGAAAGAAAGAGTGGCACCCGAATCTATCAATGCATACATATCATAATCAAAAACCTTTAATGTACCAGTAACAACATCGGGCACCTCATCCACTCCTTGTCTTCCTTGGAGAGCATAGAACCCATTTTGCCTTGGAGCACCCCCTTATTGGCCTCCCTTTTCCCTTTGACCCCAGATTAGCACCTTGGTCTTGAAGATGACTGTCTTTACCCTTGTTTTGAGCATGAGGACAATAAATAAGCTTGTGACCCATCTCAGCACAACCAAAGCAAGCATTAGAATTTTTCAAACATAGACCATCGTGGTGTCTCCCACCTTTGGTACTCAGGATTTCACACCCTACCATTTCCACCTTGAAACCTTGGGCTGGACATCCCATCATTAGTGAACCTTGTTTTACGAGCATTGCGGGACCCTCGACCTTGGAACTTATGACCGTGACGAAATCGACCACCATTAGAACCTTGGAAGCCACCATCAAACCAACCCCTCTTGGACTCCCCATTTCTCCTCTTCCAAAGCTTTCCCCTCTCAAGTTGTTTGGCATATGTTATGAGCCGATACAAATGCATATCACTTACAAGCATTCCGATTCGACACTCTTCATTTACCAAGTTGGACACCCCTGACAAAAACTTGTACATTCTAGCTCTAGGGTCGGCAATCAAACGAAGAGCATACTTGGAAAGCTTTTGGAATTTGAGGACATACTCCCTCACACTCATACAACCTTGCTTGAGTTTCATAAAATCCATTATCTTAGCCTCTCTTAACTCGATAAGGAAGAACCGGTTGAGGAAGGCGGCTTTGAACTCCTCCTAAGGAATGGCATCATCATTCCTCCTCTCCAATTTCTATTGAGCAAACCAAATTTGGGCCACACCTTTGAGTTGGTAGGCTGCTAATTCTACCTTCTCCTTTGAATTTATCCCCATAACAGATAGCACCTTATAGATCTCATCGATGAACTCATGGGGATCTTACTCTGACTTGGACCCATGAAATTGCGGAGGGTTCATCCCAGTGAAATCCTTCACCCTTGAGGAAGGAGTAGGAACATGAGGAGCTTGGACACCTTGGTTGATTTGGTTGTTCATAGCATGGGTAAACATAGTGATAGCATTCTGGACCCATCTTAGGCCACCCCTCCATCTTGAGGAGTTTGAGGAGTGGGAGGGGCCGATTGATCCTTGGGTGTACGGGCTCTCCTTGGCCTTCCTCTTGATAGTGGCATGATATATAAGTGAAAAGAGCATTCCTTAGGGGGGGAAAGCCTTATCTTTATTTCTAAAGCACAACATATATCATGAAAAAGCAAAACATTTCCTAAAAGGCCTCATAGCCTCCTATTCATAGTTGTGGCACTCTTCATAACCATAAATAAGACTCTACCTGACGTGGTGTGTTGGATTACTAACAACCTAGTTCTTTGATACCAACCTTGTCACAACCCAAGCCTAGGGCGTAGGCATGACAAGTGAATGGGAAGTCTAAAGACAACCCAAACAAGCCTTTTAGCATATCTTATATACATCCTTGGTTGCAAAAATGAAAATAAACATCAATAACAGCCAAGTATAAAAAGGAAACATAACTAAGGGGAGCCTTTCATAAATATAGAAATATAAGAAGAGTCAACCTCAAAAGCATGTACAAAGTTACTATCCAACAACACCTCTACTTTATAACGGAGCGGGGGAGAAGACACTTTCCGTGCTCACCCTCATAATAATAAGCATCCAACATAAGGAAAAATTCTTAACATAACATGAATAAAAGTAGATATTGTCCTAGGCATTGAGGACTCACTAAAGCTTTCTTCAAAGAACCGAACTAACCACGTAGAGGATGATGAGAAAAAGGAGGTCTGGTTCCTACATGGGTTCCTACATGGTGATATCATATAGGCATAAAGTATGTATTAGTACATTTGAATGTATTAAGTATGTGAGGTGCAATGCAACAAAGGCATAAGCTAATCTATTCAAAATGCATAAGATATAGACATCAGATACAATCTCAATATGCCATGTATGGTCAATGCTTGTAATAAAACTTGCATGTAAAATATTCGACCTACACATGACAATATATATATGTGGGAGGAGACTTAAACGACATGTACCAAGAAGCTACAACTTGAAATCCAAGGCACGACACTCCTTCAGTATAGGTGACAGGGCATGACACCCCCCCCCCGATGAAGTGTGGTCTACTTTCCAAGAAAACCAATCATGATAACATGAGCTAAATTGATCCACTACTATAGAAAGGGCAAAATATAATCCTACGATTTCATATAGTTTAGAGACTAAAGACTTTATATAAGGAACCCTTGAGTCGAGCCCCCATCTTAAGCCCCAATTTGTGCTAAGTCTAATCCTAAAGAATACTTGAAAGAATCATACTTTAATCATAACATGAATAACTTGTAAGAGACATGATAGCTTGACATGAGTAGCTCATTACATTCTTGACCTCCTCTAGTAACGTTAACTTGAATCTGAGAGTAAATAATAATCATGATCCCTTGCCTTGACATGAATAGCTCACAAGAGGTTAAAATCTTGAAATAGGGCTTAACATGATACTTTGTAAAATGGTAGATACTTTTCATGAACTCAGTACATACTTGAAAGCCCTTAATCATTATGAAATCACTTGACTTGTAAATCATGTAATAGTTTATCAACAACTTGAGAATTCTTGTCATGTAGTTTTATCAGACAAATGGTGGGTTCATGATACTTGTTCAAAGCCATGCCATTCAAGAGTAAATCAAGAAGTGCAACTCATTTCAAATCAACCCACCAATCTTGTAGTAAAATCCTCACGTAAGATATCTTGAAATCGCTCACAAAAGCTCATAATAGTTCATAGTTTCATAGCTCAAATCATGCATAGTCTCAATAGACAAAAATCAATTAATGTAATAATTTAAAATAGAATTCATGTATAATCAATCAATACTTAATAAAACACCAACATAATTTATGTTCATATTTCATACTAAAAAAATACCCATAAGTAATACAATTTCAAATCATGCAATTTTCATAAAAAGAAAAGGTTGGGCTTCATGGGTGAAAGGATTCATGGATGAAGACCCACATACCTCAAACTTGAATTTTTCTTGAAATTGAATTGAGGGAGATTTGAAGCTTGAGATGGGTTCATAAGTTCCAAAATTGAGCTTGAAATTCTTGAGTTTGAATGAGATGTTTGATAGTCTTAGAGAGGTTTTGGAGAGGATTTTGTGAGTTATAGAGCTGAAAAATGGCTAAGTATGGAAAATTTCACATTTAAATGGGCATGAGGCCACAACCCCAATGCCCTTGGATGAAATGAGAAAACTGGGAAAATGTTGCACTGGTCCACTCCTCAGGCACCACGGGAACCAGATGCGTATGCACAACTTACACCACTCCACGCCCCATGTGCGTCATGGCCTGGGTGCCGACAGCCACTGGAGTTTGAAAAATTAGCCAAAATTATTTTTTGCTACGAGTCTTCTAAAATTCGGGTTATATCCATTTCTCACTCAATTTTTCCGCCTAATAAAGAATATGAAGTCGGATTTCAAAAATGCTGCACGAATTTTGAGATATATAGAAATTACAATTATGAGGCATTCCAAGGCACATGATGGGGTGTTTCGCTACATCTATGTTAGGGGCATGCTAAGCAAATCTATAGGGAAGACTTGTAACACCCAGCAAATTTACCAAACTATCCCTAGAAGAGAGATGTGTGCATAATATATTTTTCCATGTTTCAATGACGAATCCGAGGTCGGGTTTGCAATCAGCATGTAAAATTAATTGGGAAAGTGGTCTTGGTTGATTGTTAGAGCAACTAGTACAAAAGATAATTTTTTGATGCAAAAACGTGAATCAGTGAGGGTGTGCGACAAGTGCAAGTATGCGACACACACCTGCCGCAGACCAACACGTCGTTTTATTTCAAAAATTTTCTACGGGATTAGAAACCTCGTTCTGAGAATTTTTGGTGAAACATACTGAAAATAAACCCTGTCTGTATTGCAAACCCCATGTCCTAAGATGGAATTTTCTCAAATATCATGAGGGGTATTCTAGACCTTTCCAAACCCCTCCTAGAATTAATATATGATCAAAATGGGTCATTTTAAGTGTCAAAATGGTTTTAAACTTATTCTAAGTCCTTTCTAAGTTCTTGAAAAATTCTAGGGCTAAAGAAAAGATCAGAGAAGCTAGGGTTTCTAAGTATTCGATTTTGATCCATTGAGTTGCCTTTGTTCTTCGATATCCAAGTATGTAAGGCTACCTAAAATCTTATTTTCATGCCTAATCTATATCCCTTATCAAGAATTCTGCATCTTGATTTTCATTCATTTTCGCCATGAAAACATAGCAGTCATAATAAGAAGCAGGCGAAGCAGCTAAAAGTACTCGCTTCACGTGCCTTGAATTATTATTCACGAATGAATTCCCAAGTAAATTTCATTCCTATGAATTATGGAGAAAATATAGAACTTTATTATGAAATACTTATTATTTTATCATTAGCATGCTAAGAACTCAGCGTTGAGTACATCCATTTAAATTCTTGAAATATTTCTACAGTTACCAGAACCCTAACTAGAATCGAGAATTATTTTTCATATTATGTTTTACTATTACTCTATTGTCAAGTTAAGCTTTAAATGATAAGACATTATGTGCATAAAAACTATGACTCTATGAAATTCACGAAAGGTTATTCAGTTCAAAGTATGAGTTGATTAAAGAAATATTTTAGTATGAGTTTTACAAGTAGTCTATTTACTACACTATCTTTTGAGCATAGCATGTCAGTTTCAAAAGAGTAGTTCAGTTAGTTAAGGTTTTTTGTATTACTATTCATCATTCATAAATTTTAGAGTTTGAGAATGTATTACTAGTTATGAGAAAGTGTTATTAGTTTTGAGAAAGAAAAGCCAGTTTATAGAATATATGTTGACCCAAGGCCCCAAGTAACAGATTTCTAGTTTTCCCCTAAACTGGGACACTTTTTATAATTAATAAGCACAGTGCATGTTTGGGGAGTAGTATCGGGCACTTATGTGGGCAAGATTTCAGATAACTCGAAGTCCACAAACTGTGTAGCCAGCATGGATAGGATTGTACCGATGTACAACTCCTCATACACCAATTAAATGGACAGTTTATATGGATCCCGAACACTTCATCCCTTACTCCGGCAAGTTGTGGGATGGACATGGCAACGTAGGCTAGTATGTTGTTTCATCACGAAGCTCATAGTGATTGTTGTCGGTTAGCGAAACTCCCCAAGCAATAGTATACAATATTTTAAGACACAGATAGAGTTGCATTTACTTATGCATTAAATCATATATTTTGTTATAATGCATCACTTATGTTATTGAATTATGTTCAACATTAAGCCTATGATTTTGAGCATTATATCTCGTATTTTCCTATTTTTTTCATTTATCGTACATTTCACGTACTGATGTCTTTGGCGCAGCATTATTTTATGATGTAGATTATATTCCACGTACTAACGTCTTTGGCGCAGCATTATTTTATGATGTAGATTCAAGTATCCATATGATAGCGGATATTCAATGCGATAGTTTCTAGAAGCAATTGGTGAGACCTTCGCTTTCAGAGGACTCTAGTTAGTTTAGTTATGTATTTTATTTTACAGACAAGTAGTTTTGGATCTTGTTGCAACACCTATCTTCAATTTAGTAGAGGCTTCATGAACTGAGTTAGTGAGTCGGTCTAGTATTTTCATTCAGACATTTTAAGAATTATAGTTATTTGTATAAAGAGCTATTTTCAGACTTTGCATAAAGCATGATTGAGAATTTTTTTAGTTTCTATTAAATATTTTAAAAGGTTCATCTTGTAAAGCTTGTTCATGTATGTTAAAGTTTCTAGTTGAGTAAGTTAACCATACCAAGGGTTTGTTTGCGGACCATCAATGGTTTTCGAGTGCTAGTCATGCCCAGGGTGTAGGCTCGAGGCATGACAAACTTGGTATCAGAGCACATAATTCAAGTGTGCTAGGATGTCTATTAATCCATGTCTATAGGAACTTATTTATGATTCTGAGGGTGTCACTTTTATAAATGAGGGACTATTGACATTTAGGAAAAGTTACCTTCTTTCAGATTCTAAATTGTACGATAGAGCTATTTCCTAAGAAATCTATGATGATTCGTGTGATGCTCTAAACTTTTCAACTATATCTTATCCACGAGGTGATAGAGAGAGTAATATTCAAACTCTTACCAATGAGATGCTCTATAATAAGTGATCAGAATGGTCCAGAGGTTGCACCAGGCTTGAGAGAAGTTGACTAGTGTGCTAAGTTGATTGACTAGAAAGAGTGCACTATTACTCATATAAGTCGTGCATTTGAGTTAGCTCTATTTCTACCCAGACCCTCTTTTTCAAAACTTGCTTCCGATGCTACCCATTAGAGAGAAACTTATGTCTCTAAAGAGTTTAATGCTACCACCTAAGAGTGAGATGTGAGGTCTTATAAACCCTAAGTAGAATTGAATTATCGTAAAATTAGAAGGATGATGATGGAAAGAAAGGGATGAGATAGCAAGAGTGATGGCTGATTGAAGCTTGTAGTTAGAGTTATATACCTATTAGTTAAGTAATGAGATGATAAGTCAATTTTATGAAAGAGTCGCAAGTACCCTATGATTTGCATGATGATGTATAGAGGAAGAGTTATTGTTAGAATGTCATAGAGAATGTTAAAACTAGAAGGAAGTTTATGTTGATGTGTTATAGTAATCATACTATTGAGGGTGAAGTGTAGATGTTATATAGGGGAAAAGAGTGCTTTCAATCTGATAGATATAAATTAGGCTTATCATTTTGAAGTGAGAGTTTGTGAGACTCATTGAGTTATGAGCTTAGTCATATAAGGAGATATGATTGAATAGGTGAGTGATACTGGGTTGTGAAGAGGGGATGTGTTGATTGAGTATTCCCTATGAGATTTTAGTGGGCTTATGTTGCCTTAGATTTTACCTGGTAGTTATAAGTTGGTATTAGAGAGGTGCATGGTAGATGCACATGTTAGTACTAAACCCTAAGCTTGAATTTTGAGTAGTGTTGAAGAGGTGATAGCATAGCATCGTGAGAGTGATAGTCGTAGTTGGAGATTTTTTCTTTGAGTCTTGTTGTAGGGTATATTTGAGATAAAGATGTTGATTAGTGAGGAATGATGCTATAGGCAGGGTACAAGTGCCCCTTAGATAAGATGAGTAAGATAAGGATAGTTTAATAGATAAGAAAAGGCTTGAAATATGTACCCATGAGTGTGTAAAGATGCGTGAAGCTCTGAGTTATGAATACTATAAGAAGCTAGACAACATTTATTTTTGAGTTTTCAATGTGGATTAGGCTATGTAAGCATCCCCTATCATTTTGAATAACCTAGTTAATTGGAGTTTGTGGATGGATAATGATGAGTTTTCCATTATAGTCTAAGTTTTATACCAATGTGTTCATAAAATCACAGGAGTTGAGTGTTAGCAAGCAAAATGAAGAGGTTAGATTGTAAGAGTTGTGAAAAGCAGTTATGTATGCCATTAAGAGTAGCAAACATAGAGAGAGAGTTCCATAGAGATAAGAGAAAGTTAAGAGTGATATCATTGAAAAGAGTTTGAGTGGCTAGTGTGTGTGTGTGTGTGTGTGTGTGTGTATATGCGACTAAAGAATAACAAAAGAGTTCAAGATATTCTTATGGATAGTGATTCCTTGACTATGTGGAGGTATGTACTTATAGCCTAGCACAGAGAATTGATTTGCAAACTTAAGGAGACAACCCTTAATCTAAGGGGGAAATGACGAGGTGTTGAACCAAAGTAGATCTTGAATTTAGGCTAGGGATGGATGATCAAGATGAGATATCAATTCTTTTCCATCTTATATAGTCCTTATACTTCAGTTAAGGGGACACTCTATTCCCGTCTGATGTATGACTGCCATGCCTATAGCCTAGTCCCATGCAGACTATGTTGATTCCAATTCATGTTGAGTTTCAAGGATAAGAAACAACATTCATTTGATAACTCTAATTTTAACTAGTGGATCTAAGAGTTTATAGTCATATGTTAAATGAGATGCAACCTGCATTTTACACTACATAAAGTTCTATGAACTCAGAGTGATTCTTGATAGATATGGGAGATCGTACTTCATTATGAATGTCCTCTGATAAGATTTCTCGATTGGGTTGTGCTAAAGATCTTTAGTTTCAATCCCTCTGAGTGATCTTGCTTTCTAGTCTTGATAGAATTGTTGATGATAGTAGATTTGTTGTAGGTGATAGGACAGAATGAGTGCTCCCGAATTGTGATAATGGAGTTGAGTTTCTATCTTTGAATTGATATTCCTTTTGAGCCTCTGCGTACTTGAGTATGCAAGCCCTTGATAGTATTCGTGCCTAATAATGATATTGGAGATAAAGTTTCAATTCTAGATATTGAGTTCGAAGTCTATTCTTGAGAATGAGTATTCGAGTATCTGAGTATTTGAGTTCTTAATAGTATTCATGCTTATTTTGCATGGAGAGGTAGTAATTTGAGGTTTCACCAAAAGGAGAGATGATGAGTTCCTCCAGGTCCAAATTATGATGGTGACAGTAGTAGACTGAGAGTGAGGGTAGATGAGGAGGAGTAGATGTATCCTTATTATGATATTAGTGTTAATTGTGTGTCATGTAAGGATAGAGGTAGGGAGGAGGAGAGAGATGAGACCTTATGATATGCAATAGATAGGTAAGAGTATGTTGGTGTGTCTTTGGGTGAAGATGCTCATTAAATAATAGAGGTAGAAGTGACGAGTATGCTTGAAAAAAAATTTTAAGATCGGGTTGAAGTGGTTAGAGTGATAAGCTTGAATGTGTGGTTGTTATTATGCAAGTATTGATGATAGACTATTGAAGACTTCATAATAAGGGTTTTGAATAAGGGTAGTGAAGTAATGAAGAGGATTAGTGATCTTTTTATGAAACCCTTTGTGGAAATATGGAGCCAAGTATTGAGGATTAACTTTGTATGAATATGATCGTCGTAGGGATAGCACCTTGAGGCTCATAAGTAGGCCTGAATAGAAGTGGAAAAGCGGATTAGGTGGAGAATTGAATAAGATCTGACATCCCATAACTCTATGCTCTTGTACCGATGTTTCAAGCCTCATTTGGTTAGATTGGCAGTGTATTAGGTTCATCGTAGACTCCTAGTACCTATACAAGTTCAAGAGTTCCTTAAGAGTTGAGTTTTAGTTAATGGTTCATGCAAGGGTCAACTTGAAACAAGCATAACTTTTAGCATACGTGGAACTGGGTGGCCCACGACATGTCAAATTAAAGCCCTTTGAGTTAGCTTTCCAATGCACTTGGTTTCACCTCATTTAGGGTTCAAAGTCAAAATTTATGGCGATTTTACTGAAGACTGCCAGTGCATAGTTGCACTATAAGCCAACTGTTACGAGTCGTAGGTCGGGGTATGACTCGTAGGTCAGGCTCATAGCAATTTCTAGAGACTCTGAAATTGATCCTAGGGGTCATGGTAAGTATTCTACGAGTTGTAGTGCTACCTATGGGTCATAACAGGGCACATAACAGTCGTTGGGTAGCTTTTTAGGAAGGGTTATTTTGGTCCTTTCCCACCTATTCTAAGCTCTAGATTGTCGTTTTTATGCTCATTCAAGGTCCCAAAACCCTTATGTTCTTTTTATTGAGTTGATCAAATACTCTCTCAAACCCTTACACTAATGTTTCACTCCAAAATCAAGTGTCCAAATTTCTTTCGGATCTAAGGATGTTCTTCAAGCTTCAGGCCTTCATTTTCAATCCTCATCAAAAACATCTCTAAAGAAAAGGTATGCGGGTTTGAACCTCTGTGTCCTTTTACCCATGGTGCCCAATCCTCTTTTCTACTTAAATTACATAATTTAAAGTTGATTTACTCATGGGTCTTGATTGTTAATTTCACTTCAAAGTGAATTGGTGTTTTATGAAAGTATGATTGTTTTAGCATATTTTGAACTATAAATCTTAGATCTAATGTGAGATTTGACAAAGGATGTGAATGTCTTGGGTGTGTTACAAGGTGTTGATTGATGGTTTTACAATGGGTTTTCTTGCATGATTTCGTCTCTAAATTGCATGGTATATACCCCCATTACACACCGGTCAAGTGTTTGATAAGATGTCCGGATTATGATTCTTGAATTGTTAAAGGCCTAATGCTTGGCATATGATATATATGACTTTGTCTTGATGAAAGAATGATGTATGTGAGATAATTTCATGATGATCTTCTATAGTAATGCATGTTGAGCATAACCATGTTGAGGGCTTAGTACCTTGACCACTATGATGAAGGGTGAGAAGTCCATTAACCATGTTGAGGGGTTAGTACCTTGACCACTATGATGGAGGGTGAGAAGTCAATTAACCACGTTGAGGGGTTAGTACCTTGACCACTATGATGGAGGGTGATGAAGTCCATTAACCATGTTGAGGGTTAGTACCTTGACCACTATGATGGAGGGTGAGTAGTGCATTAACTATGTTGAGGGGTTGGTACCTCGAACACTACTAAGGGGGTGTTAAGCGTTGGATTCCAAGTATTACTTTTCTTAGTCTATGATGATGGTCTCTCCTTACATATGTACTACAATTAAGAGCATGATTCTTACTATAAGCATCCATTCGTACATGCCATATTTTTATATTATGCGTATTGTCTATGGTTATGCATTTTTCCTATGAGGCCTATCTCTTGTTGCATTACATGCTACATACTTAATACATTCAAACGTACTAGCATATACTCTATGCCTATATGATATTACCATGTTGGAATCGGAGCTCCATTTGGTCATCATCCTCCTCTATGTGGCTAGTGGTATCCATTCAAGCTAGTTGGTGAGTCCTCTATTCAGGGGACATTGGTTTACATTCCTATGCTATGTATTAAAGACTATCTTTCCTTTTGCATTCTTTGCCTATGAGGGTGAGCCTGATTTCTTGTCTTGGCCCCCGCTCTTATCTATGTATTAGAGGTGTTTGTTGGACATATTATGTATCTATGATATGAGATTTGACTCCTTGTCTTTTGACTATGATGTTATGCAAGCTTCTCCTTAGTCCCTTTTCACCTATTATTACTCTTTTATGTCTTTTATATGCTTCCGCGACCAATGATGTGTAATGATAAGTTAAGAAGCTTGTTTGGGGTTCCTTCGGGTTCCCTATTCACTGTGTCATGTCTAGGCCCTAGACTTAGGTCATGAAAACCTTGGTATCGGAGAGATAGTTTGTTAGATCCTCGGAGTTCAACACACCATGTTGATTAGACTCTTATTCATAATTGTGTTGTGCACCACAACTATGGGCAGGAGGCTATGAGGCGTTCTAGGAAATGTTTCACTTCTCATGACCTACGTCGTGCAATAGAGTTAGGTCCCCTAGGGCTTATTTCTAACCCCTAATTGTTGCATTTCAGGGTATGTCTCAATCTACTTAGGATGGTGATTTGATGAATGCAGAGATTTGCAATGCCCTATGGGAAGTGGTCATGTGGGCGGTAAAATTGGAAACTCAACTCAATCAACAAGTGGGTGCTCCCGAGACTTCTAGTGGTGAGAGGAGAGGGTGAGGCCAAGAGGGTCCATGTGAAGGGTAAGTTCCAAAGTCCCAAAGATAGAGGTGATGCTATGTACCAACATATGGTAAGATTTATAGAGGCCCATGCTTAAAAGGAACCAATGCTTGTTTTCATTATGGTGAGGAGGGGAATAAGAGGAAGGATTGTCCTTGTAAACACAATAAGGGTAAAGGAGGTGATGGTGGGATAACTAATCCCATGTGTCAAAGGTGTGGAAGGAACCACGGTGGCCCATGTTGGAGGAACACTAGTGCCTTCTTTGGATGTGGTAAAGCGGGTCACAAGCTTGTGGATTGTCCATTCATTCCTAGGGGGTGTAAGAGTGGTCGACTTTTGGAACATGGTGATTATGTTGATCAAGTGGCTCAAGAAAGGGATGAGCTGTCTGATGCCATTACCGGTAAGTTAAAGTTTTCTTGGCTTAGATGTGCATGCCTTCTTAGGCCAAGTGTGCCACTATTTCTTCTCTATTCTTTGGTTGCATGCATGTTGTATCTTCATGGGTGATAGGACCCATAGTGTTAGATCCTAACTCCTTAATAAGCCCGTCTTTGAGTGGGAGGTGGTCAAGTGGTACCAAGGGAGGTAGGTCCCTTTCATGCCTTAAGGTGATTAGATGTTAGCCAATACCTTAACCTCCTTGGGTATTAGGAGCTTCTTGAGTTTAGCGGGCTATTGTCGGAGTTTGTGAGTCGATCCTCTTCTATTGTTTCTCCTATGACTCAGTTGACCCTAAGTGATGCCAATGTTATGATCAACATAGGGTGATTTGATAGGTCTGTGGGTTGTCATTTCTTGTGTTATTCCATGGTGCTAGTAGGATTCATGTGTGTGGGGGTGTCCCGAATGGTTACGTGAGTCTATTGTAACTAGTATGGGTCTATTAGGGTTTCCCTATGTTATCGTGGCATAGAGTCTTGTCTTGTGATCATGGTTGAACTTAGCTTGATGTGTTGGAGGTCTTGGGGTAGTTTGGGCTACTTGGATAGCATGTTTCCAATGAGTGTAGAACTCGTAAGGTTGTAATATGATCGTTAGAGTCAGTTGATCTTTTTGGTCAACTACGATAGGTTAGTCACTTCTCTAAGATTGATCTTTGGTTTGGGCTTTGTCCCCAAGTAAGCATTATAAGTAGTGGTGGAGTTGTTTTGTGGATTTATGCATTAACTATGATTATGCATC
The DNA here is from genome assembly GCA_011800125.2 of Solanum clarkiae. Taxonomy (NCBI): domain Eukaryota; kingdom Viridiplantae; phylum Streptophyta; class Magnoliopsida; order Solanales; family Solanaceae; genus Solanum; species Solanum clarkiae. Next base: position 3,120 of record JAABOM020075874.1, on the reverse strand, counting down.
TCCAGAATAGGGTCTTAAGACCCTACCTTGATGTGTTTTGTGGTGGCCTCTAGTGATGAGGTATTGATTTGTTTGGAGCTTATGAATTATTTGGGATTAGTGTTGCAAGTCTTGGAGGATGAGAGGTTGTTTGCTAAATATGACAAGTTTGCATTGTGGATCACAAGAAGGTGGTTAGAATCCTTAAGGAAAGTAATATGAGTATGCATTAGTCTTTTCGATAAGGCTAGTGTTGTCATTGGTACTCTAAGTAGCCTAGTATGTGTGGATAATGGTGGCAAATAGGAGACTAGTGGGGTCCATCGGTTCGTTAGATTGGAAGTTAGGTTGAGAGGAGTTGAGAATGGTAGGATAGTTCTTGGTAGTTCCAAATCTCGTTTTGTTAAGAGGTCTAGTTCAAGCAAGGCCTTGATTTCCGCCTTATAAGAGTTGGAAGTTTTGGGTAAGAAGATGATAGAGTGGAGGTTGTCTCCCAAGGGGCAGATGGTGGTTATGGTACCAAGTAGATTAGGTGTATTCAAGGTTACCCATTGAGTTGAGGATTGTGAGTCCATATAGAGTGTAGAGGGAAGTTGGTAAGGTTGCATAAGTTTGGGGATTGCCTATGGATACGAGTTGGGTTAGTTCGATTCATCATGCTTCTAGGTTGATGGGATGTACTTGAGATTATGCATGATGTGGAGGATAAGTTGACTTAGGAGAAGGTCCCGATGGAGGTGTGAATGGGTGAACAGAGGAGTTGAATGATAATGTTGCGGTATTCGCCAAGACACTTTATGGAGGAGTAGTCTACTTGTATGTGTCTCTCGAGAAGACGGTACGGGTATAGAGAAGCAATATCCGTATTCCTTTCATTCTATTCAAGCTTATGATAACATGTCAGTCCTTTCTATGATTCCAAGTCTTATGTTTCAACCCCTATTTCAGTCATATGCATTCATGTTTAAGTTGGCAAATACATGGTGAATTCAAACTTATGTTGAGATTTTGAAAATGATGTTTTGAATGATTTGAATAAATTTCAGTATGACTTTTAACTACATTATGATTTTCAACTAGTAAGCTATGCAATGGATCTTATGGTTGGAAGTTTCATGCTCTAATTCAAGCTTGGTTCTTCCACATTCTAGGATGAACATTCCCAAGGGGGAGATATTGTGACACCTCGTAACTCCATGCTCTTGTACCCATGTTTCAAGCCTCATTTGATTAGATTGGGGGGTGTGGGGTTAATGGGAGACTCCTAGTACCTACACGTTTTTCTTTAAGACTTCCCTAAGAGTTGAGTTTTGGGTGATGGTTCATGCAAGGGCCAACATTAAAAAAGCAAAACATTTAGAACACTTGGAATTGGGTAGAGCACGACATGTCATATGAAAGAGCTTTGAGTTAGCTTTCCAATGCACTTGGTTTCACCTCATTTAGAGTTCGGAGTCAAAAGTTATGTCCATTTTATTGAAGACTGCAAGTGCAGAGTTGCACTACGAGCCCACTGTTACGAGTCGTATGTCAGGGTACAACTCGTAGGTCAGGCTCATAGAAATTTCTAGAGACTCCAAAATTGATCCTAAGGGTCATGGGAAGGGTCCTACGAGTCATAGTGCTATCTACGGGTCATAACGGGGCCCATAACAGTCGTTAGATAGCTTTTTCGGAAGGGTTATTTTGGTCCTATCCCACTCTTTCTAAGTTCTAGATTGACGTTTTTATACTCATTCAAGGTCCTAAAATCCTTAAGTTCTTCATTGAATTGATAAAATACTCTCTCAAACCCTTATACTAATATTTCACTCCAAAATCAAGTGTCTAAATCTCTTCTGGATCTAAGGATTTCATTCGAGTTTCAAGGCTGCATTTTCAATCTTCATCAAGAACTTCTCTAAAGCTAAGGTATATGGGTTTCAACCATTGGGTCCTTTCACCCGTGGTGCCCAATCCTCTTTTCTACTTAAATTGAGTGATTTAAAGTTGATTTACTCATGGGTCTTAATTGTTCTAAATTTCATTGCACAGTGAACTGGGGTTTCATGAAAGTATGATTGTCTTATCATGTTTTGAGCTATAAATCATAGATCTAATGTGAAATTTGATGATAGGTTTTGATGTTAATATATTGGGGGTGTTGCAAGGTGTTGATTGATGGTTTTACAATAGGTTTTCTTGCATTATTTCTGTAACAACCTGTTTTATTATTGCATTTTTTTATATTATAAATATTGTTGTTGCTCCATTGTCTTGTCTAGTGCTCCATTTTCTCCATTGCCTTGTCTAGTGCTCCATTATAAGATTTCTTTAATGCTCAAACATAAGAATTCCATTAGATTCTTTTGTTTAATATTTCTTTAGGAGCATATGACCCCTAATTTTGTTATACTGCTTTTTGGAGCACATAGAATGCTCTATAAATTGAGAATTTCGCTTAAGATCAGAAGGTTGAAAATATAAGAAGTGAGAACAAGAGAATAACATGAGAAAAAAAATAGTTTGCATATTATTTGAGAGTTTTATTAGATGAAGGGAGGTGTTTCATTGTGTAGAGCTTTGGCAATTTTATTGTTGTAAGTTGCTCCTATTTTCTAAATATTTTATAATAAGATATTTTATACAAATGAGTTTATTTTCGTGTACTTTTATGTACTTGATTATGAGAATATTATTTATGATGAGTGATGAATTTATCTTGATGCATAAAAGTTAAATCGAAAGACCCTACATGTCACTTTATTTAATTGAGTTAGAGATTTAAAAGAAGTTGTCGATGAGAAAGTTTTATTCATTCCCTTGCTATTATATGAGGATTTTACTACTTGAAATTATATTATGCCTTTAGATTTATGTTCTATGTGAAATGAGTTCATATGAAGTTGAGTTGAGGTGTAATGTTACAGTAATTAGTGACATTTGCTCATAATTTATATATACCAAATATAATATTATTCTTTAAGTTGTAAGAATTAGAATTATATTATTTGAGGGATTTAAGATTAAATCCTAGACTTAAAACTTTGGAAATTAATAATGAAATTGGTTGATTTTTGGGTCGAGGCTAGACATATAGTAATATGAGTTTTGTGAGTTTTGAAATCTTATGGTGATAATTTATTTGACTAGATCGTGGTG
>JAABOM020075873.1:0-80207 GCA_011800125.2 Solanum clarkiae | reverse complement strand
ATCAGTGTCTTAGTGGTACAGACGCAACATGATTTTTATACACGCTAATGCCACAATACGAGTAATCATATGTAATATGACATGATAATGATATGCAAAATAGCCATAACATCACAAGGCTATGTCAAGTGCATCAACTAGTACCACAAATCATCCATAGTCTCATATTAACGCTCTTTCATCAATAAATAGATTATTTATGAAAATTGGACTCTTGAGTCCCACACTATGCTCAAATATCCCAATAGTATCATAGTATCAACAATTTACGATATAAGTCTGCCAAATGGTATCACAAATCTAATATTATCACATTAATATCCAGTATATCTTAATTATCAGAATTTCATCTTAATTTATCAACAGAATTACGATTTACTTAGTTTTCGGCATCACTGGTATAATATTTACATCATAATTCTATCATATTAATTTGAATAATGATGAATCAATCCAGATCTTATATTTATCAAATGAACATATCTAATAGCCCAAATGCAGTCCAAAAAGATTAGCCGAACTTTGTTTGATGCTGAAAACATACTAGAAAAATTTTTAATCAACTCAAACCTCCAAATAATCCCTGAATCGATCAATCACTATCAAAAATAGATACCACGTATCAAGAGATGAATTTTGATAACCATATTAGTGAGAATTAGGCTTATCACTTGTTGCATTGCATCCTACATAGTTAGTATATTCGAATGTACTAACACATACTATATGTCTACATGATGTCACCATATTGGAACTGGAGCCCTACTTGATCATCCTCCTCCACGTGGCTAGTACCACATGTCTCAAGCTTATTGTTCAGTGCTCAATTTTGGGGATGACGCTTATGATCTCATGTTATGTTCTAAGACTAACTTTCTTCTTTGTAAATGTTGACTATGATGGTGAGCCTGGTAGCTTGTCTTGGACCCTACTAAGTATCGAAGTTTTTGAGGTGTCGTTCGACATGTTTGTATTATGCTTTGAGCTTTGACTCTCTTTTGACTTTTGATGTTTATGATATGAGACTTGTCCCTTAGCCCTATTTGTCCCTATCTACTATTTTATGTTGTATTTTATTGCTTCCGCAACCAAGGATGTGTATATGGTATGCTAAGAGACTCGTTTGGCGTCGCTTCGGGTTCCCCAATCATCATGTCACGTCTAGGCCGTAGGCTTGTGTTGTGACATAAGAAAACATCAATATTATCCTGCTATTAATCTCTTTTCTTATTCATTACAATATTGATCCAGTCAATAACACTAGACAAGTTCTAATATTGGCCATCGTTAAAAAGCAATCAAAATGAAGATAATTAATTAATACATGTATGCACACTTTCCAATAATTATGAATTACCCAACTTTACCTTGTTAGTTCTTCATGGTTCCCACAACTCTAGTTGTGGATTTAGCTACTCATATTCATTGTAGATGCAAAAATCATGATATAGAATAGCATAATTAAGCACTTACAAGGATGAAATTAAGAACAAGAAATCCAAGCTCTTAAATAGAAATCACAAAGTATGAGTTAAAATCACAAAATATTGTTTCACATGTTATTCTCGATGTATATGGTCATTCTCTACTTGTTTCCTTCGTCATCTACTGAAAGTAACCTAAAAGCTTATTTTTAGTCTTCAACATACAAATTCCAAACAAAATTAGAGAATTAAATTCGGTTTCATGGACTTCATCTTCAACTCTGGGTTCAGCTTCTACCAGAACTTTCTTGAAAAGCCCAAAAAACGCCCCAAAAATATGCTTTGAAAATGCCCATAATCATAATCTCCATATCTCTCAAAATTTGTGTGTGATATTAGAACTCCAACTTCATATTCTTGATCAGGGAAAAAAATTGAGTGAGAAATGGATATAACCCTGATTTTAGAGGACCCATAGCGAAAAGTAATTTTCACAAATTTTCCTTATCCACTTTTTGTATGCACCCTGGCCGTGAGCTTCCTTCTTGCCTTTCATCATTTCAGGAAAGCTTATTTGAGCAGAGAATTTCCTTTTAGTACAATTTCTTTTCTCCTCATTTCTTTCATAGACATAAAGGTAAGTAAAAACAACCCCGACATGCCAGGGGTGTGGATCAGTGTTAATTTGCCCTCCGGGTTGGGTCAGCATCACTTACCAGTACAAGTTTTTCCTTCATTTTCCATTTATACCCAAGGGCCTTGGGGTCATAGCCCCGTGCCCACTTATGTGTGAAAACACCTATACTTACCCATTTTTCAATTCTATATCACTCAAGATCCTCTCAAAACCCTCTCTAATATTTAACCAAATATTTCATCAAAATTCAAGTGTCCCAAGATTATTTCGGAATCTCAAGGACTCCATTCAAGATTCAATGCTCCTTCAAGTTTACATCAAGAAATCCCCAAATTTAGGTATGTGGCTTTCATCCATTTGGTCCTTTCACCCACGGAGCCCAATCTTCCTTTTTATGAAAATTGCTTGTTTTCAAGTTGAATCTTCTATGGGTATCTCTTATTATGGATTTTGATTATAAATTTTATTGGGGTATTATGAAATGTTGATTTAATATGCATGCCTATCTATTTCAAGCTTACACTATGAAATGGTCTTATCTATTGAGATTATGCATGTTTTGAGCTATGAAACTATGATCTGATATGAGATTTGATGATGGATTTCAAGGTATCTTACATGAGGGTTTTACTATATGTAGGTTAGTTAATGTACATTAAGTTTTATCATATTATTTGACTCTTGAATTGCTTGATTTTGAATTAACATTATACACCCACCTAGTGTTTGATAAAATGTCTTGACAGGGATTCTCAAGTTATTGATGGTGTATTACATATTTTATAAGTCAAATGACTTTATGATGATTAAGGGATTGTATGTATGTATTGAATTCATGAAAAGTATCTACAGTATTGCAAGTGACATGCCTAATCGCCTTATTAAGGGGGCAGATACCTTGACTACCTTGCCAAGGGATGACATGCCCATACTACCATGTTGAGGGTAGATACCTTGACCACCTTATTGGGGGTGACATTCCTGTACTACCATGTTGAGGGGTAGATACCTTGACCACCTTATGGAGGGGTGACTGAAACGACCCCAAAAAGTGCCCGATAATGTGCCTTGAAAATGACCATGATCATAATTTCCATATAACTCAAAATTTGTGTTTGATATTGAAAATCCATTTTCATATTCATGATCAGAGGACAAAAATGAGTGGCGTATGGGTCTAATCCTGATTTTAGAGCAATCATAGAAAAGTTTGAATTTCCAAAGTTGGCAAATTCCAGTGAGCATCCGTGCCCCTAGCGTGACGCAGCCAGGGCATGGACTAGTCTATTTTTGTGCCAGTTTTCTTTAATTCGGCATAAAGCCTTTAGATCATAGGCCTAAGCCTTCCGATTCATAAAAACACTAATTAGTAATTTTCAATCCCATATGATTTAAGACATTCCCCAAAACCCTCTCTAATACTTAGCCAAATATTTCATCCAAATTCAAGTGTCTCAAACTCATTCTGGATCTCCAGAAATTCATTCAAGCTTCAAGATCTCATTCAAATATTATTCAGTCTTATTCATGTCGTTAAAGACCATCGTGGGTCCCCTACATCAAGCCAAGTTCAATGGAATTTCCATTGGCTAAGTTTTGCACAAATACTGGTAGAATGGTCAACTTTAAAGGGGCATATCTCTTAGCATACAAAGAACTGGGTGGCCCACCTACTGAATTAAAGCTCTTTTAATTAGCTTTCCAACATACTTGGCATCACCATTTTAGAGTTTGGATGAAGAGGTTATGCCCGTTTTCATAAAACTCATCTATCCAAGGGTATATACGTGTTTTTTCCAAATTATGTTTCATTAAGGGCATTTCGTAAATTTAGTTATTTCTAATGGTCTTCTGGGATTCCTATGATATCTTAACACTTCCTAAGACCTAAACCCTATTCCTAAAGATCAAATTCACTCCTCCTTTTTGGAATACACTCTCAAATTTTCGCAAGAGCATCTACCAAAACCCAATAAGAATTCAAGGAAACTCCTGAACAAGTAGTGTATTTCAAGATCCCATTCCAATATTCAAGTCTTTCTCAACTCAATTTCAAGAAATTTAAGGTCTAAGGTATGTGGGTTTCATTTATGGGTTCTTTTTACGCATGAAGTCCAATCTTTCTTTTTATGAAAATTGCATAATTTCAAGATGTATTTCTTATGGGTATCTATTATTATGAAATATGAGCATGAAATATGTTGGGATTTTGTCAAATATTGTTGATTATGTATAAGTATATATTTTAGCTTCTACTAGGAAGTGATCTTTGTCTATTGAGACTACACATGATTCAAGTTGTGAGATCCATGAACTATTATGAAGTTTTGATATGATTTACAGGTTACCCATGATGGGGTCTTACCATGATGTTGGTGGGATGATTTACAAAATTATAAGGCACATTGATTTCACTAATTCATGATCTATACTCTTGCATTTGGCATGATTTAAACATGTCCTCATATGTGCCTAATAAGTGTTTGATGAAATATCAGTTAAAAATTCTCAAAATAAGTAAAGTGACTTAATGATGAATATGGGTCATCAAGTATGTTATGAATTCATGAAATTATCTATGATTATGCAAGTATGAAGCTAAGCCCTTCTAAAGATTACACCTCTTGTGAGAGTTTTTTTGTTAATGCAAGGGTTATATTTGATAATGATCTATTCTTATGTTTTGTAGTTGGACTCATCATCAGAGGTCAAGAATGTTTAAAAGCTACTTGTTTCATGATTCTATGTTTCTCAAAAGTTATCAAAGTTATGATTATTTTAATTATTTTGTGGGATTAGGCTTAGCACCGATGGATGAAGGGTTTTCTCTCTTTCCTTGAATTATGTGCCACCATACGACTATGTTATACCCTTGTAATACTAGTGGATCCACTTAGTACACTTTCTCTTGAGGTTCTTCCCAAAATTGTGTCATGTTCCCGTAACGTAATTGGGTCATGTTCCCTTAAGGAAGGTTACTTCATACAAATTTAGGTCATGTTCCTGTAAATTTGAAGTATGGTTTACCTTCGCAAGTAGACCACCTCTTTACTAGTAAGGGGTAATCATCAGGATTTCAAGTTATAGCTCGCTTGGTCTTATTCTATCGGTTGAGGTCTCTTCCCACACGTATATACTATGTTCTATGCAATTTGAATTATTTATAAGCATGTTTTACTTCAAGCATTGATCATGCATGCCATATTGTTATCATATTTATCTGCCGCTTATAATTATGCATTTTGATTATAATACATATCTCTTATTGCATTGTATCCTACATACTTAGTATACTCAAACGCACTAATGCATACTCTATGCCCACGTGATGTTACCATGTAGGAACCGGAGCTTCATTTGGCTATCCTCCTCTACGTGGCTAGTTTGACATCTTTAAGATAAGCTTTGATGAGTCCTCAAGTTCAGGGACACAAGCTACGCTACTCTGGTTCTTTTGTTATCTCCTTATATTGGATATTTGCTTTTATGAGGGTGAGCCCAGAGAGTGTCTTAGCCCCCGCTCAAGTCTAAGTTTAGAGGTGTGGTTGTACAAGTTATGTAATGATGCTATGAGCTTTGACTCTCTTGACTCTTGTATGTTTTAAGTTATGAAATACTCCTTTAGTCCTTTTTCCCTTATTTCTATTCTCTTATTGTTATTTCATTACTTCTGTGACCAAGGATGTGTAATGATATGCTAATAGGCTTGATTGGGGCCTCTTCGGGTTCTCTATTCGCCATGTCATGTCTAGGTGCTAGGCATGGGTCATGATAATGACATTCTCGTACTACCATATTGAGGGGTAGATACCTTGACAACCTCACCGAGGGGGTGACATGCCATAGATTCCAAGTAATAGTTGTTTGGTCTGTGATTATGGTCTCTTCCCGCACATGTAATCTATATTTGCAAGTTATATGATTTACAAGCATGTTTTACTACAACCATTGATAATGCATGCACTGCAACCTATATATTTAGTATATTCAGATGTACTAACGCATACTCTATGACTACATGATGTTACCATGTAGGAACCAAAGCACCTCTTGATAATCATCCACGTGTCTAGTTTTGGCATTTTGGAAGATAAGCTTTGGTGAGTCCTCATGTTTTAGGACACTAGCTATGCTACTCTTACAATTTGATGTCTCTTTATGTTGAATACTTGATACTATGAGGGTGAACTTGAAAAGTGTCTTGGCCCCCACTCCAATCTATGTTAGAGTTGTTGTTAAACAATTGATGTACTTATGCATTGAGCTTTGACTCTTTTATGTTTTATAAATATCAAGATTTCCCTTAGTCCCGCTTCTCTTATTTATATCTCTTGTTGGTTGTTTGTTTCTCTTCCACGACAAGGTTGTGTGAAAGATATGCTAAGAGGTTTATTTGGGGTCCTTTCGGGTTCGCATTTGTCATGCCACGTCTAGGCCTAAGTCTTAGGCCATGAAAACTTGGTATTAGAGCACTAGGTCGTTAATGGTCCTTGGTATCCAACACATTGCGTCGATTAGAGTCATGTTCATGGTTGTGAAGTGCACCACAATTATGAGTAAGACACTATGAGGCATTTTAGGAAATGTTCACCTTCTTCATGATCTATGTCGTGCTATAAACGTTAAGGTAATGGTTCTCCTCTGATGTATGTTCTTTGATATTCTAGATCATGCCTATTCCAAGAGAAAGACTAAGGAGAGCCTATTCACCCGAGGAGCAATCGGCCCCTCCCACTTCTCAAGCTCCTCAAGATGTAGGAGTGGCCTGTGATGAGTTCCGAGATGCTATCACCATGTTGGATCATGCTATGACCAACCAAATCAACCAAGGGGCCCAAGCTCCTCATGCTCCTACTGCGGCCTCAAGGTTGAGAGATTTTACTAGGATGAAACCACCAGAGTTCCATAGGTCTAAGGTGGATGAGGACCCCTAAGGATTTATTAATAAGGTATATAAGGTGTTATCCATTATAGGGGTTTATTTGGAGGAAAAGACAGAGTTGGCGGTCTACCAACTCAAAGGGGTGGGTCAAATTCGGTTTACTCAATGGAAGATGGAGAAAGGGGAATGAAATGTAATTCCGTTGGAGGAGTTCAAAGCCATATTTCTCAATAGGCTCTTCCCTATCGAGCTAATGGAGGCAAAAATGATGTACTTTATGAACCTTAAGCAAGGTTCCATGAGTGTGAAGGACTATGCCCTCATGTTCAACCAACCCTCCAAGTATGCACCATAATTGGTTGTCGAGCCAAGGTCAAGGATGAATAAGTTTGTGTTAGGTGTATCGGTTTGCTAATGAGCAGTGTCGGACCACCATGCTAATAGATGATATAGATTTGACCTGCCTCATGACATATGTTAAACAACTGTAGGGGAAAACCATAGAAGGAGAAGAAATGGTGAGTCCAAGAGGACTCGTTTTGAAGGTGGATTCCAAATTCTAAGGGTGGTTGGTTTCCTCAAGTCGATAAGTTTCAAGGCCAAGGGTCTTCCAAAGCTCCTAATAGGAGGTTTACTAATGACAGTCCTAGATTCCAAGGTGGTGGTGGTGTGGTGCCTAACCCTATGTGACAAAAGTGTAGTAGGAGCCATAATGGCCCATGTTTGAAGAACTCTACTTCTTGCTATGGTTGTCGAGAAGTGGGTCATAAGGTGATTGATTACCCTCGTGGTGACAACAAAGGTAGAGATGGTCGTCCACAAAGGCAAGGTGCAAATATGGGTCAAAAGGGGAGAGGAGGGCAACAAGTGGGTGCTCTAAGGAAAAATAGATTCTATACTCTTCAAGGGAGACAAGGGGTATATGAGGTTTTTGATGTCATCACCAGTATGTTAAAGGTTTTTCATTTTGATATATATGCAATTGATAGACTTGGGTGCCACTCTTTTTTTTATTACTCCTTGTATTGCCAAAAAGCTTCATGTTAGTCCCGAATTGTTATGTGAACCTTATGAAGTGTCTACCCCCGTCGGTGAGTCCATTGTTGCTAAAAGAGTCTAAAAATTGTCCTGTGTTCATTTTGCATAAAATCTTGCCTTGTGATTTTGTTGAATTCGATATAGTGGATTTTTACATTACTCTTGGGTTGGATTGGTTGTATGCATATTATGCTACTAGTGATTGTAGAACCTGTAGGGTGAAATTCCAATTCCCTAATGAACCCTTGCTTGAGTGGGAGAGTTGTGATGTGGCTATCAAAGGTAGATTCATTTCTTGCCTTAAAGCCCAAAGGTTGATTTCTAAGGGTTGTCTCTATCATCTTGTGAGGGTTAGGAATGTCAAGTCTAAAGTCCTTCTTATTGAGTCAGTTCCGGTAGTTCATGAGTTTCTTGATGTCTTTCCCGATGAGCTTCCTAGTGTTCCTCCCCAAAGGGAAATAGACTTTGGTATAGACCTTCTTCCCTATACTCAACCCATTTCTATTCCCCCTCATCGTATGGCCTCAGCAGAGTTAAAGAAGTTGAAGGAACAATTGACGAATTTGTTGGAGAAGGGTTTTGTAAGCCCTAGTAAGTCACCTTGGGGTACACCAGTTTTGTTTGTGAAGAAGAAGGATTGGTCTCGTAGAATCTCCATTGATTACTGATAACTTAATAGAGTCACCATAAATAACAAGTACCCTCTACCAAGGATTGATGACCTTTTTGATCAATTCCAAGGGGCTAGTCACTTTTCTAAGATTCATCTTCGATTTGGGTATCACCAAGTGAAAGTGTGGGAGTGTGACATACCCAAGATGGCCTTTTGGACTAGTTATGGGCACTTTGTGTTTGTGGTTATATCCTTTGTGTTGACTAATGCATCGACTATATTTATGGATCATATGAATAGGGTCTTTAAACCCTGCCTTGACTTGTTTGTGGTGGTTTCTATTGATGATATCTTGATTTATTCCATTAGTGAGGAGGAGCATGTGGATCACTTGAGGGTGGTGTTGAAAATCTTGAGGGCGGAGAGGTTGTATGAAAAATATGAGAAATGTGAGTTTTGATTGAAAGAGGTTGCTTTTCTAGAACATGTGGTGTCGGGTGATGGCATTAAGGTGGATCCGAGGAAGATGAAGGTGATTAGAAATTGGGCTAGACCTTAGACTCCATAAGACATTAGAAGTTTCTTGGGTTTGGTGGGTTATTACCGGAGGTTTGTAAGTAGTTTCTCCTCTATTACTTCTTCTATGACTAAATCGACACAAAAGAAGGCAAAATTTGTGTGGACAGATGAATGTGAGAAGAGTTTTCAAACTTTGAAATATAAGCTTGTCTGCGCTCCTATCTTGGCTCTACCAAAAGGGTTGGAAGGATTTGTTATATATTGTGATGCCTCAAGGATTGGATTGGGGTGTGTTATGATGCAAAGTGGGTTAAGGTGATAGTGTATACCTCTAGACAACTTAAGGTACATGAGAAGAATTATCCCACCCATGATCTTGAATTGGCGCTAATGGTATTTCCTTTTAAAATTTTGTTTCACTACTTGCATGGGGTTCATGTTGATGTGTTCACCAATCACAAGAGTCTCCAATATGTATTCACCCAAAATGATCTTAACTTGAGATAAATAAGGTGGTTAGAGCTCATTAAAGATTATGATATGAGTGTGCATTATCACCTCGGCAAAGCTAATGTTGTGGTCGATACTCTAAGTAAGTTGTCTGTGGGTAGTCTAACTCATGTTGATGATAGTTGCAAAGAGGTGGCTAGAGAGGTTCATCAATTGGCTAGGTTGGATAAGGTTGATAATGGTGGTATAGTGGTTGTTGACAGTTCTAAATCTCCTTGATTGAGGAGGTAAAGGCAAAACAAGACCTTCACCTCTCCTAGCTAGAGTTAAAGGCCTTAGTGAGAGACAGTAAAGTGGAGATTTTCTCCCAGGGGGAGATGGTGCCCTTAAGTACCAAGGTAGATTGTGTGCGCCAAATGTGGATGACTCGAAAGAATTGATGTTGAAGAAGGCCTATAATTCATCCTATTCCATTCACCTCGGTTCTAGAAAGATGTATAGAGACTAGAGGGAAGTGTATTGGTGGGATGATATGAAGAGAGACATTGCCAAGTTCATAACAGGATGTCACAATTGCAAACAAGTGAAAGATAAACATCAAAGGTTGGGTGGCCTAGCCCAAGATATATAGATTCCTACGTGGAAGTGGGAGGAAAATCAGCATGGATATTGTGGTTGGATTACCTAAGACTAGGAGACATTTTGACTCTATTTGGGTTTATGGATAGAATGACAAAGTCGGCTCACTTTTACCGGTCAAAACTACTTAAGGCGTCGAAGATTATGCCAAATTGTACATTCATGAGTTAGTTAGATTGCATGGCTTCCTTTGTCTATCATTTTGGATCATGGTGCTCAATTCACATCTCACTTTTGAAGGTCTTTCCAAAGTGGTCTTGGCACCAACGTTAAGCTTAGCACGACCTTTCACCCAAAAATGGATGGTAAAGCAGAGAGGACTTTGAAGATATGCTTAGAGCTTGTGTTTTAGAGTTTAAGGATTGTTGGGATGAACACCTTCCACTCATTGATTTTTTTTACAACAATAGCTACCACTCAAGCATCAGTATGGCCACTTTTGAAGCTCTTTATGGTAGGCATTGATGATCCCCAATTGGGTGGTTTGAAGTGGGGGAAATGGCTTTGGTACGTCCGGATTTGGTCATGGAAGCCTTGGAGAAGGTGAGGTTGATTAGGGAGAGATTGAAAACAGCCCAATGTAGACAAAAGTCCTACTTCGATATGATGAGAAGAGATCTTGAGTTTAAAATTGGTGATTGAGTCTACTTGAAAGTCTCACCTATGAAGGGTGTGGTTCAATTTGGCAAGAAAAGGAAGTTAAGCCTAAGTTTATGGGTCCTTATAGAGTTTTGATGAGGATTGTTAATGTTGCTTATGTGTTGGAGTTGCCTAGAGAGATGAACATGGTTCATCTGATCTTCCATATGTCCGTGTTAAGAAAGTGTGTGGGTGATCCAAGTACTATAGTGCCCTTGGATATTGTGGGTGTTGTAGAAGATAATTTAACTTCTGAAGAGGTCCAGGTGGAGAATTTGGATAAACAAGTAAAGAGGTTGAGAAACAAAGATGTGGCTTCTTTCGAGGTTCTTTGGAGGAACCAACAAGTCAAAAGTGCCACATGGAAATTCGAGGCGGACATGAGAAAGAGATATCCATATCTCTTTCACTCTACTCAATCCAAAGGTACTTTTTTAAGTCCTCTATATGATTTCAAGTCTTAAGCTTTAGCCCTTATGTCATTTTGCATACATTCATGATCATGGTAACAAGTTTGTGGTGTTTTTTGACATTCATGTTGAGATTTTGAAAATGATGTTTAAATGTGTTAGTTTCATTCATGTCATGCTGAAATCTTCATGATTATGTCTCTTATGTACGTTTATTTTACATTCAAGGACGAATGTTCCCAAAGGTGAGATATTGAAATGCCCCAAAAAGGCCCCAAAAATGTTCTTCAGAAGTGTCTATAATTATAATTTCCATATATCTCAAAATTCGTTTGTGATATCGAAAATCTTACTTCATATTCTTGATCTCGGAGTAAAATTGAGTGGGAAATGGGTATAACCCAGATTTTATAAGACCCGTACCCAATAATAATTTTTGCAAATTTTTCTTATCTAGTGTCTGTTCACGCCTTGGTTGCGAAGCGCCATGGGTGTGGATTAGTGTTAAGTTTCCCTCCATGTTCGGTCTGTATCACGGACTAGATGCGAACCAATACATGTTTTTCCTTCATTTTTCATTTCGGCCGAAGGGCCTTAGGGTCATAGCCCCATGCCTACTTATGCGTGAAAACACTCATACTTAGCTATTTTTCAAATCTATATCACTTAGGACCCTCTAAAAACCATCTCTAACACTTAACCAAACATTTCATCCAAATTCAAGTGTCCCAAGCTTAATTCTGGATCTCAACAACTCCATCCATGCTTCAAGTCTCCTTCAAGTCTACATGAAGGAATCCCCAAATTTAGGTGTGTGGGTTTCATCTATTGAGTCCTTTCACTTATGGAGCCCAATCTTTCTTTTTATGAAAATGGCATGTTTCAAGTTGTATGTTCTATACGAATCTCTTATTATAGATTTTGCTTATAAATTATGTTGGGGTCTTACGAAATTTTGATTAATTATGCATGTTTATCCATTTCAAGCTTATAGTATGAAGTGGTTTTGTCTATTAAGAATGTGCATGTTTTGAGCTATGAAACTATGATCTATTATGAGCGTTGATGATGGATTTCTAGGTATCTTACATAATGGTTTTACTATATGTCAGTGGGTTGATTTACATTGAGTTTTCTCTTATTATTTCACTCTTGAATTGCATAATTTCAAACTAGCATTATACACCCACCAAGTGTTTGATAAAATATCTTGACAAGGATTCTCAAATTATTGATGGTCTATTACATTGTTTATAAGTCAAGTGACGTTATGATGATTGAGAGATTGTATGTATGTATTGAATTTATGAAAAGTATCAATAGTGCCACAAGTTCGCCACACCTATTAGGGGATTACATGCCCAATCACCTTGTTGAAGGGGGTGACATGCCTCAACCACCTCGTCGAGTGGTGACATACCCATACTACCATGTTGAAGGGTAGATACCTTGACCACTTGTCGGGATGTGACATGCCTGTACTACCATGTTGAGAGGAAAATACCTTCACAACCTTGTTGGAAGGTGACATTCCCATACTACCATGTTGAGCAGTAGATAACTTGACCACCTCACCGAGGGGGTAACATTCCATGTATTACAAGTAATAGTTGCTTGGTCTATGAATGTGGTCTCTTTCCGCACAAGTAATCTATATTTGCAAGTTATATGATTTATAAGCATGTTTTTCTTCAAGCATTGAGCATGCATGCCACATTGACACTATAGTTATTCATTGCTTATGCTTATGCATTTCAACAATATTGGCTTATGTCTTTGAAATGACCCTAAAAAGTGCCCAAAATATGCCTCGGAAAAGCCTGAAATTTTAATTTCAATATATCTCAAAATTCGTGTATGAATCCTACTTCATATTCATGTTCAGGGGGTCAAAATTAGGGGGAAAAGGGTCTAACCCCGATTTTAGAGCGAACGATTCACAATTTCAAAATTCAAAGTGACACATTCCAGTGGCTTCTCCGCGTCTGGGGTGCAACATGCCCCAGTGTATTTTCTGTCCCGTTTTAAATTTTTGGTCCAAGACTTTTATGTCTGGGGCCTAAGCCATCCCACACGAGAAAATACCTATACTTAGCATTACGTCACCCTCATATCACCCAAGACATTTCATAATACTCATTCAAACCCTTAGTCTTCAAGATTCAATCTCAAACCCTCATCCGGATTTCAAAATTCTCCTTCAAGCTTCAAGTCTCCATCTCTAATCTTCATCAAGCTTATCTCCAGGCTAAGTATGTAGGTTTTAGCTATTGGTTCCTTCCACCCATGGTGCGTTAATCTCCTTTTTACCCAATTTACATGTTTCAAGGTTGATTTTACAATCAATTTTACTAGTATGAGCATGTCTATGAATTATGTTAAAGCTATGTAAAGTTATGACTGTTTTGCGATATTTTGAGATATAAATCTTGAGTCTATTGTAAGACTTGATGAGGCGTTTTGATGTATATTGCTTGACGGTATTGCAAGGTGTTGATTTATGGTTTTACAATTGAATTTCTTGCATGATTTCATCCATAAATTACATGGTCTTGTACCCCCATTATACATTTGCCAAATGTTTGATAAAATGCCCAGATATGGTTTCGTGAGGAATTGAAGGTTCAATGCATGTATTATGAGTTGAATGACTTTATGATGATGAAATGAATGTTTATAGGAGCTATATTTATGAGAATTATCTACATTATTCTAAGATAGCCATGCCTTGATAAGGGGGTACCACGCCTTGACCACTATGATAAAAGGGATGATGTCCGTTAACCAAATTGAGGGGTTGATACTTCATTAACCAAATTATGGGGTTGATACCTCGTTAACCATATTGAGAGGTTGATACCTAATTAACCTAATTAAGGGGTTGATACCTCATTAACCAAATTGTGGGGTTGATACCTCAATCGCCTTAAAGGTGGGTGGTGTATGTCAATAACCAAATTGAGGGGTTGATATATCAATCACCTAGAATGGGAGGTGGTAAGCCAATTAACCAAAGGATGGTCTCTTTCTACTTACATACTATGTTCTATATAAGCATGATTTTACTTCAAGCACCGTTCATATATGTCATATTGTTATTACACTATCCATTTCCTATGTTTATGCATTTTGATTACATTGCTTATCTCTCATTGCATTTCATCCTACATACTTAGTACATTCTAACATACTAACTCATACTCTATGCCTACATAATGTTAGCATGTAGGAACCGGAGCTCCATTTGGTCATCATTCTTCTCCATGTGGCTAGTGGTATCTATTCAAGCTAGTTGGTGACTCCTCCATTCCGGAGACATTGGTTTTCATTCATATGCTATGTATTAAATACTATATTTCCTTTTGGTATGCTTTGACTATGAGAGTGAGCCCGACTGCTTTTCTTGGCCCCCGCTAAGTTCTATGTTAGAGGTGTTGTTGGACAAGATATGTATTATGCTTCAGCTTTGACTCGCTTATGATATTCAAGATATTTAAATATAAATCTCTCTCCCTTAGTCCTAATTTCCCTTATTTATGTTTCTTATGTTGATTTGTCTCGCTTCTGCAACCAATGAAGTATGATGATATGCTATGAGACTTGTTTGGGTCCCTTCGGGTTCCCCATTCACCAGTCACGTCTAGGCCCTAGGCTTGGGTCGTGACAGTATTCGTACATTGCATCCTACATACTTAGTATATTCAAATATACTAATGCATAATCTATGCCAACATGATGTTAACATGTAGGAACCGGAGGTCCTAATGTGTTGTCAAAATAAAGCACATTCGGTGCCTGAAAAAAAGGATTCTATAAGTTCTTAAAGTAACTTTCTAGTGTTTTGATGTATTTTTGTAGCTCACACTACGAGTCGTAGGTTGTGCCGTAGTAGGAATCAGAGACCAAAAATAAGAAATCTGCTAAGTAAAGGTCACCCTTACGAGCCCATCCTAGAGTCGTAAGACACACTACGACTCATACAGGTGGACTCATAGCAAGAATCAGAGGGCCAAAATGTTGGACCAAAAAAACTGAAGACTAAGACTACGAGACCAACATACGAGTCGCAGCTCAAGCAACAACTTATAACTATGGGTCATACCAGTTCAGTCCAAGATGCTAAGATCCTGATACGAGACCCTGACTACGACTCATAGGTCCTCCTACGAGTCGTTACTGCAAAAATTATGAGATGCCAGCTATCTTTTCTGCATAATTTCTAGGGTTGTTTTGTAAATACTATAAATAGTTCAAGTTAGGTTTTTTTAAGAGGAGTTCGACCAGTAGACACTACTCCATTGTATTTTTGAAGTCTTTCTTAAGTTTTTAGAGTAGATTATTGTTCTGTTTGTGAAACCCATTTTGGGGATTGCAAATCTTGCTTTGTACTCATTGTTGATCAATTAAGCTTGTGGGTAGGAAACTCGTGGTGCTTATCTTCTCCATTGTTATTGGTGAAACTCTCAACTATGTCTATTATTTGTTTTTTATGTGCTTTATCTTAGCCATGAATAGTTAAGCAGCCATAACTTGGGGTTGTGAAAACTATGGGTAGTTAACTTTAAATGACCTAGGTTTTGTAAATATTTATGATTGGGATTTTGCATGTATTATATATTTCCTTTCATGATTAATATTGTTTGGTGGTGGCCAACACCAAACTCTGCCTTCTATCACTATCCCGACAAAGGTAGTGATGAATAGGAAAAGGGAAGTAGATGACAGGATTCCACTAATGTGTTCCCATCTAATCAACCAAACCTGACCAAGGGGAGGTTGACTGGGACAATAGGTAACGGTTAGTTGGCACTCCATGGTAGCCGACCAAGAGCCATGGTGAAATTCTACCTTCACCTTCACAAGAGGGATGGAAAAACTTAAGTTTCTGTCCTGCATACAATTCACTAATCATAGTTATAATATCTAGGGTAATTGAGTCAACGAACCATGGGAAACACAATTCCCAAGTTGTTCCCAAAATTGAGTGTTTTCCCAAATTTTAATTAGTGTTCATTTTTAAGTTGTCTTTAAATCACGACTCCTCCCCCCCCCCCAAATCTAGAGATTGTGGTTATAGATACTAGGAATGATTAGTACTGAAATCTTATAGTCAAGCCTTGCATTCCCTATGGATTCAACCATAACCTCGGTTAGGTTAATTACTTATAGCGACCACTTTCTTATTGGAGCGTGACCATCAACATAAGGTTATTGCGTTGTTGTCGGGGAATAGGCTAGGTTTTGACTTGAATTCACTATTAGTTAATTCTGGTATTGATTTCTAGAATCTCCTATACATTACTTATGTTTTGTTTTTGTTGTTTGATTTCATTTGCAGGGTATACTAGATTGTATGCCAAACACAAGGAGTCAAAGCTATCTCTTAGCTCTATTAAATTTGGAGATCCATCAACTACCAAGAAGGATGGCTCGAGTGAATGACGACATTGAGGTTGAGGAGGGTATACATGCAAATGAGGAAGACTTATAAAGAGAGGAGAATCCACCACCAAGGGTTAACCGGCCATAGCTTAGAGATTTCAATTCAAACGCTTACGGTTGGAATTAATAACGATTAAACACTATGGCGATGAATGTTATCAGTTCTGTAGTACTGCCCCCTCTACCAGCAGATGCTAAATTCATGGTATCAAGTGTATTTCTCCAGATGCTCCAAAACCGTGGCCTATTCACAGGGTTACCATCAGAGGACCATATCGTCATCTCCAAAATGTCATCTTCATGTGCAAAGTGTCATGGAGACACAAAATATTTCTATTGACGTTTTTGAATTGAGGGTGTTCCCACTGTCATTAACTGACTATTTAGTTGTATGGTTGTCAGAACTTCTTCCGAGTACCATCATGAGTTGTGCTAAACTGTAGAGGGTGTTCTTAGAAAGATATTTCCCAAGGCCGAAGAAGCTGAAGCTTAAGGACCAAATTAATAACTTTTACTGATTGCTTAGAGACTCTCTTAGCACCATATGGGATAGATTCATCAAATTCTTGAGGATGGTCCCTGATCACAAAATTGTTGATGATACTTTGGTTGAGATCTTCTATAGAGCACTTGATGATAATAGCAAAGCTTGCGCCAACAAGATCATAGGACGTGTTTTTCTTGATCAATCTTTTGAGCTAGTTGTCGAAAGAATGGAGTAAGTGGTGAACACCAATAGAGCATGGGGTTAGAGTGAGCATGGTAATACAAAGAGTTCTTGTGCGATTACCACAAATAGTGAGGATGCTAAAATGAGAGAAGAGATTATGGAGCAACTTGCTCAACTGCATACAAGCATGGATTTAGTTTTGAAGCAAAACCAAGCTAGTGTGAAGGCAAAAGCTCACCAAACCCCAATTACTTCTTTGTATGATGATCAATTCTTTGATGAGGGTGCCTATTATGTAAGCAACCACCAAGTGCCGGATTTCCGGAATAACCCCCAAGGATCCAATTCAGACTATTGGAGGAAAGGTTCCAGGAATCAAGGTTGGAACTTTAACCGTGATGGGATGTATAGAGATAATAGAGGTGGATACTATGAGAGAGGAAGAGTGCCAGACGCAGAATAGAGAAGAGAGGGTACAGAAACGATTCGTATATGCCACCATACAATCATGATGCTGGATCAAGCAATTCTAGGACAGAAGATATGTTTGAAAAGTTATTGAAGCGAGTAGACCATCAAGATGAGACTCTAAAGGGAACGAAAGTAGATATCTCAAGTATTAATCAAAAGATAGAGTCTCATTTAGTGGTAATCAAGCAACTTGAGCAATAATTTGGATAGTTTCTTCACAATTGAACCAATGCCAAAAGGGCACCCAACCAAGCAATACAGTTCAAAATCCTAAAAATGAAGGGTATTACATAGCGGTGATGATTCGGAGTGGCAAGAGCATAATAGATCCCTCTATGCCAGTTCTAGTGGATGAAGTCGATGAGAAGGGTCTTGGTGGTGATGTTGAAGTTAAGGGAGAATATCTGAAGGGTGTTAGGATGCAACAAGAAGAGATAAGGGAGCATGACAAAGTGAAATCCATCCCAAAACCTCCTCCTTCATTCCCTCAAAGTCTCAAGAAGAAGGAAGAGGAGGGAAAGTTCAAACACTTCCTCTCGATGTTGAAGCAACTCTCTATCAACATTTCTCTCCTAGAAGCATTGGAGAAAATGCCTGGATATGCTAAATATATGAAGGACTTAGTCACCATGAAACGCACTTTGAGCCAAAGTGTTCTCATGAGAACTCCAATAATATAGTGTGATTATTACTAAATGTCTTGCTCAAAAGCAAGAGGACCCTGGGGCATTCACCATTCCTTGCACTATCGATGATGTTGAACTTGCAAGAGCATTATACAACTTAGGAGCAAGCATCAGTTTAATGCCTCTTGCCGTATTCAAAAAGCTTGGCCTTAGTACTCCTACCCCGACACGGATGAGGTTGCTTATGGTAGATTGAACCATTAAAAATCTATAGGGAATCGTTTTGGATGTGCTTGTTAAAGTCAACAAGTTTGTCTTTTCGGCAGATTTTTTTATCCTCGATTGCGAAGTTGATTTTGAGGTGCCCATCATTTTTGGGAGACCTTTTCTGGCCACTGGGAGAGTACTAGTAAATATAGATTCAGGTCAATTATGGTTCAGGGTTAATGATACAAAAGTTGTATTCGATATTCATCAATCCATGAAATACGCAGATGAATGTAAGAGTGAAGTATAGACCCTCGATGATAGTTGACAAAGGAAGATGACAAAGTCAAGCCATGACATTAAATAAGGTGCTTCTTCGGAGGCATCCCAAGAATTTTGCTAATTATTTATTTACTTGAGACTTAGAATAGTAGTACTAGTTTGACTTAAAGTTAGAGACAATGATGTAACTATAATAATTTTAAGGATTTTTGTGCTTTGAGACTTGGTTTGCAGGTAAAAAGTGGAAGAACTAAAGATCTGGAAAAATTGGATTTGGAGCATCTCCTACGAGCAGGCCTATGAGTCGTAGTCTTCACTACAACTCATAGTCATGAACCGTAGGGGGAAACAGTAAGATTGCAAAAGAAAAAAGGAGAGATGTCGTTGTTTTTTTCTTCCTTTTTTTTTGTTTTAGTTCATTCTCGAGTTCTTGAATCGAGTGTAGTGGAATGATGAATTTAATATTTGAAGTCAGTACATGCACTACGAGCCAACCTTACGATTTGTAGGATCCCCTGTGAGTCGTAAGAGGGTTTTGTAGCATCCAGGTGTGATTTTTAAATATTTACCAAGTGTTAGGTCTGGTACGAGATTGGGACCTACGAGTCGTAGGATGACCTACGACTCATAGTCAGTGTCTCGTATCCCTGATCTACAGATTTTTAAAAACTCGACCTGGTTTGCATATATAAGGGGTCAAAACAAAATTTGACTCTTATTCCCAATCCCAAACTCTAAATAGGCGACGAAAAACCCAAACTCTATTCCTATTTTCTTTTCCGAAAAAAATCTCAACCACCCCATGTCATTTTCTGACAAAGATTCCGGTGAGGTTACCAATTTCTAAGGTTTTGTCTTGATTTTCAATTGTGTTCACATTGGTTTACCTCTACAATCAAATTAGTAAGCTCTCCGGTTACATTTCTCAATTTTGTGGAGGAGCTTGTTTCCTACATGAGTATAGGTTTAGTTGGCCAGGCTTGAGTATGCCAAACATTGATTTTTGAGCTAAACTTGTAATTTGGGGTTTGTAGGCTTTGCAAAAGATTGAGTTGTAAAATGAACCTTGTTGAGATTCTTGAATGGATGATTGTAAGCATGAAAGTGGTAAATTTTTGGTTTGTATTGCATTATTGTTGTGGGAGTTGAAATATAGGTAGTATGGGTGTGATTGCATGTGTTTAAACATATGGGTTGTGATTGAATCATTGTGAATGGTGATTGCACTCATTTGGAATGTGTATGGTTTTCAAGTGTTAGTTTGTAATGTATTATTATGTTTGGTGTGCTTGATGAATTTTAAAATTGACATTGACCCTTAGGGATGATGGTAAGCGACTGCTAATGTTAGTTTGGAATTGAATATGTGTCAATTAGTCTTGCTTTGCTCCTATTTACTAGAGTGAGTTGAAATTGCTGATGTATTTGTGCTTTCAGTGGGAAATAAGTAGGCATTGCAGGTGGCTTCTGTGATCCATTACGAGACCCACATACGACTCGTAGTACCTAGTATGACTCATAGTGAGGGTCTCGTAAACTTGGCTAACTTTTTAAAATGTTTCTGAAACCAGGTATGAGATCAGAACTTGACTCGTAGGTTATCCTAAGTATCGTAACTGTGTCTCGTATCTGTGATCAGAAAGCATTTTTAAAGGAACAACTAGTTCTACAAGGCCAGTATACGACTCATAGGTCACCTTACAAGTCGTAACTGCACTCATACCTGCACATCTGCAGTTGCACCAGTGCATAGTTAACATTTATTTGTTTTTGTTTCCTATTCTTTTCTTTGTATTTCAGTGAATCAAACATTTGGGAGTAACATGTTGCTCTGTGGGTTGTTTGCAGACAAAATGCCTCAAAAAGACAAACCAGCTATTCAACCTCTTCAATGAAGGTTGCGGGATGAATCCTCCTATACCGAGCAATCTGAGGGCTCTGTGGAAGTCCACAGAGTCAGGATAGACCCGGAGGCAAATAGACCTCAAACTCGGGAACTTGCATCACGGATGCCCATGGAAGTGAGTAGTTCCTTCCAGTATGAAGAGGAAGAACAATAGGGCAACACGAATGGGTCAGATAGTAGCTTGCCACAGATGACCCCCTCACATTTCGGCTCCAAGTCTGAGTCAGAAAGCACCTCCCAAACCCAGTAGGAGGAGAGTTCACCCTAGGACCCCACAGATCAGCCAGAGACTAGTACTTGATGCACCAAGATGTTTGACTTCTTTTGACCCAAGTTCTTATCTTGACAGTTTGGATACTTTGTTCTCCTTTTAGACAATTTTGTTATTATGTTGGTTTTTTGGTTGTATTTTAAATATGTTTATGTGGATTTTATTTTTACTTCTACTTTGGATGTCTATTTTTGAGCTTTTAATGAATGTAAGTATATATTTCTACGTTATGATGTTTTGTTATTGTTTTTGTCTTTACTTTGAGGATAAAGTATCATCTTTTGGTGGGGTGGTGGAAGCTATGGATCAAGGTGAAGTTTGAGTAGTCTCAAGTTCATAACTTCCCCTATTTTTGATCCCAAGGTTTTCTTGTCGTGCTTCTTTTTCCTTGTGGATGTTTATTTTCTTGTTGAACCGGCATATTTAGGTAGTGTAGATAATGGGTAAATTCATAGTAGTGTTATTTATTGCATATACATAAACTTTAGAGTTTTTTTCAATGTTTTGATAAAAAATTGGGTACCCTCCTCAAAATTTTTAAGGTTGGGAGTATTGATGCATTCGTATATTTTTTAGTATCTGGCAATATTTGTTCTGATATTGTGAAGGTAAGCTGAGACTGAAAGCATGACCTGTGAGTCTATACTTGATTGTAGATGCAATTGCAATGTGTGTTGTGAATTTATTTTGTTGCATTCATGCATCTTATATGGACCCAGAACTTGCCTTGTTACTCTAAAAGTTGGATTGGCGATGTAGTGGACATGGAAAGGATCATAAGCCTTTCTTCTTTGAGTGAAACCACTTTTAGCCTAAAAATAACCCACCAGTTAAGTGAGAGAATCCCTTTTTCCAAAATTTTGAGCTTATCATGTACTCATTCTTTCTTGAAACCTTGCTAGCTTAACCATGTCTGATGAAATACCTTGATATTAGCCCTGATCTATACTTGGACATGTGAATTTTGATTGAGGACAAAGGCCTAAGTTGAGGGTGGCTGCAGTTGGTGCCCCTGGTTTGAGGCATAGATATTGTGTACTTCACCGAAGGCTGAAACCCTAAGTTGAGGGTGGCCCTTATTGTGGTAAAGTAAAAGTGATATGGTAGATAGTTGGGAAATCAAGAAAGAAATGAAAAAGTAAGAACCGAGTGAAGGAAAAGAAGAAAAAGTGTCTTTAATTGAGAAAAAGTAGCAAAAATGAGTTTGAAATCAAGGTACAGCTGAAAAGGAGAAAGAAAGCACTCGAGAAAAGTTCAAAGCAAGAGAACAAGGGTGGATTAATGAAAAAAAGGATGGATTATGAAAGCAAAAAGTGGTTGTAAACATGATTCAAGGATAGCTTTTAGTCACTACTTGCCCAAAATGTTGCACCAAAGCACCTTGAGCCTATGTTACAATCCTATAAGTCCTAAAGTGATCCATCTCCACTTTATCACCAAGCCAGAAAATGAGTATGGAGGCAAGCCTATGGTGTTAGTCAGCATGCATTGAATTTCAATTGTGAGAGTGAGAATGATTCCTCAGTCCTTGAATTCTAAATGCTTTTGAGTGAGTATAAAGGACTTCTTTCCAGTGAGGGCATTTGTACTACTTGAGTAGCATATGACTATACCAGTGATTATGGACGGTTAACACTCCTTAGCTTGTCATAGTTGGATTGTCAGGTCTCTTATGATGTTCTTGTTTGCTCAATAACTTTGCAACACTGTTTTAAGGTAGTAGTTGTGTACCTGAACCAAATTAGTTATTGCATATGCCATTGATATAGCTGGTATGTAATTCTCCTTATTTGCATAGATTGAGTCCTCGCTTGAGGACAAACAACAATTCTAAGTTGAGGGTGTTGATGTACTGTTAAATTATAGCACATTTAGTTCCTGAAACAAGGGATTTTGTAAGTTCTTTAAGTTCTTGAGGTGACTTTTTATTGTTTTGATGTGTTTTTGTGTTAATCTTGCAAAAAAGTTAGGTTGGCATGATTTTAAAGAAAAGTTGATGATTTTGCTGAAGCATAGGTCATACGAGCCCACCTACGAGTTGTAGCTCACACTACGAGTCGTAGGTTATTGTCGTAGTAGGAATCAGAGACCAAAAATTAGAAATCTGCCAAGTGAAGTCCACCCCCACGAGCCCAGCCTATGAGTTATAAGACATACTATGATTCATACAAGTGAACTCGTAGCAAGAATCAGAGGTCCACAATGTTGGACCAAAATAACTGAAAACCAAGACTATGAGACCAACATACGAGTCGTAGCTCAAGAAACAACTCATACCTATGGGTGGACTCATACAGGTGGACTCATAGCAAGAATCAGAGGGCCAAAATGTTGGACCAGAAACACTGAAAACCAAGACTATGAGACAAACGTACGAGTCGTAGCTCAATTAATGACTCGTACCTATGGGTCATACTAGTTCAAGCAAAGATGCCAAGATCCTGATACGAGACCCGGACAACGACTCGTAGGTCCTCCTATGAGTCATAACTGTGAAAATTATGAGTTGCCAGTTATCTTTTCTACATAATTTCTAGGGTTATTTTGTTAGTATTGTAAATAGTTTAAGTTAGGTTTTTCTAGAGGAGTTCGACTAGTAGACACTATTCCATTGTATTTTTGAAGCTTTTCCTAGGTTTTTAGAGTAGATTATTATTCTCTTTACAAAACTCATTTTGGGGATTGCAAATCTTGCTTTGTACTAATTGTTGATCAACCAAGATTGTGGTTTTGCAACTTGTGGTGCTTATCTTCTCTAATGTTATTAGTGAAACTCTCAACTATGTCTATTATTTGAATTTTTCTGTGTTTTATCTTAGCCATGAGTAGCTAAGCACCCACAACTTGAGTTTGTGGGAACCATAGGTAGTTGACTTGAAATGACCTAGGTTTTGTTCATATTTATGACTTGGGTTTTGCATGTATTATCTATTTCCCTTCATGATTAATGTTGTTTGGTGGTGGCCAATACCAAACCCTACCTACTATCACGATCTTGACCAAGGTAGTGACGAATAGGAAAAGGGAAGTAGATGACAGGATTCAGTTGATGTATTCCCATCTAATCGACCAAACCTGACCAAGGAGAGGTTGATTAGGATAGTAGGTAATGGTTAGTTAGCACACCATGGTAGCCGACCATGCACCATGGTGAAATTCGAACTTCACCTTCACAAGAGGGCTAGAATAATTTAAGTTACTGTCTTATATATGATTCATTAATTATAGTTATGTTATCTAGGGTAATTGTGTCAACAAACCATGGGGAACACAATTCCCAAGTTGTTCACAAAATTGAGTGTTTTCCCGAATTTTAATTACTGTTCATTTTTAAGTTGTCATTGGATCACAACAAACCCCCTATCTTGAGATTGTAGTTATAGATACTAGGAATGATGAGTAGTGAAATCTCATAGTCAAGCCCTGTATTCCCGGTGGATTCAACCCTAACCTCAGTTAGGTTAATTACTGATTGTGACCACTTTATTATTAGAGCATGACCATCATCACATCCTCCACTTGGCTAGTTTTGGCATTTCAAAAGATAAGCTTTGGTGAGTCCTCAAGTCTGGGGACACTAACTATGCTACTCTTACTATTTGATGTCCCTTTCTGTTAAACACTTGATACTATCAGGGTGAGCCCAGAAGTGTCTTGGCCCCCGAGCTAATCTGTTAGAGGTGTTGTTGGATGATTCATATACTTATGCTTTATAAATATCTAAACTTCCCATAGTACCGCTACCCTTATTCGTATCTCTAGTTGATTATTTGTTTTGCTTCCATGACTAAGGATGTGTGAACGATATGCTAAGAG
Organism: Solanum clarkiae; assembly: GCA_011800125.2. NCBI lineage: Eukaryota > Viridiplantae > Streptophyta > Magnoliopsida > Solanales > Solanaceae > Solanum > Solanum clarkiae. The sequence continues at coordinate 55,265 of JAABOM020075873.1, read as the reverse complement.
GCTTGTTTTGGGTCCCTTTGGGTTCCTATTTGTCATTTAACGTCTATGCCCTAGGCTTGGGTTGTGACATTTCTATGGGCCGTATTCAGACTTACGCCCATATAGGGTTTATGTCATACCCAGAGAGGATACCCTAGACGTGGTCGGCACTCGAAGGCTATTGCTAATCCCCAAGCGAACCACTTGGCCTCATCACATTCATTCAATCAATAATTATTATATCAGCGGAAGACTACAGATGAATAAAGAAAGACAATCTATAAGGACAATAATAACAAATCAACCGAACTAGTGTAAAAGAAACTACTCAGACAACATCCAAATCATCAACCCCAAATCTAGTCTATGAAGCCTCTAACTAAACTATCTAGATGGTGCCATAACAGGCCATGTCTACCCAAATCAAAGGAAATATAGTACTAACTCAAGCTAGATGAAATCTAAATGAGCATCCTCTGGATGTAGTGGAGGACTCAACAATCAACTGGAATGTGAATAGATCCTCAATGATGAGCCTGTTGATGATCTCTAATAACAGTCACTGCATCATGAAAAAATGCAGGCTCAAATGGATGTCAATACATGGAATATATTGGTAAGTAAAATAGCTTATTGAAACAGATGAAGGTAGAATAACATAACTCAAATATGCTCAATCAAAATGTCAAATGTCTATCTAAAGCAAGAGTACAGAATAGACAATGACCTATCAATACATATTCAATCCAATTCAGTCAGAGTATTATTAGTTTGGGACCTATCTGGGAGTTTCTCTTATATGACAACAATCACGTATAAGTCAGTGATTGTACAACAATCTTGCTAATGTTGCCATAGTCGTTCTATACTTGTCAGGTGAAGAACAAATTGAATCCATAATGGATCCAGGCAATCAAGTCCACATTCTTTTAGGAACTTCCAATCAAGAGGGAACATTTGATGAAATGCTTCAGTCCCCACCTATGCTCGGCGACGTAGTTAATGAGTTCGAGTTGGACTTACTATTACTTATTTCAATTCTCGATATTTCTCCTAAGATCCAATGCTCATATGATAATAATTGTCAATCAACTAGTCTTACCTGGACATTTGTCAAATCAAATCACCATATCCTTTACCGACTCTTTGGTTACATTCGTTTAAGGTTCAACTCTTGGCTCGTAGAGACTCCGTCATGCATCATTCTAACTGATAGCATTCAGAAACAAAAGTGGAGTTAAAGCATTTAACGATTTCATAGGCTCTCTGGGCTCACTTCATACTCATGCATGCTCAATTATAGGAAGTTTGTAAAAAGAATGAGAATTCATGCTAAGGTTCATGTAGTATGGCAAAATCATCTATTTCAAGTAGTTAAATTAGAAAATAGTAATGCATACATGATCATGTAGAAATTCATTAGATTTGTAAGAAAAGCCCTTGAAGAAACATTCATTGGAGATTCAATTGACTCACAATTCCCCCAATTCAGGGTATGGAGCACATGGAGGAACAAACTCCATGTTTTGGTTATCCTTACATACTTAGGAATAAAAGGAACAATCAGACTTCAGTCAATTGTCGCGCTTGAATACGAAACCCTCACTCTTTTTCTCTCCTCTATTGTTCTCAAGAAACCCGTAAGCGTGAGAAATGGTGAAAATACTCTTATAGTTTTATTTTAAGGCTTTGATTAAGTCCAAAATGTCCAAGGATTTGATTAGAAAGGTATAGGAATAGACAAAAATATCTCTCTTAAAAACTGTTGAGAGGTTCCAAGAGACCTCGTCTAAGGGTCGTAGACCATTCTACGAGTTATAGATTGCCTCTTGTAAACCAAGGGTTTTGATATTGGAGTTACTAGAATTTTGCACGAAACCTCTTCTACGAGTCGTAAAACATTCTATGAGTCATCTGCTAACTCGTAACTCATGATACTTTAAAGTTGATACTTGATCCTATAATTCACGAGACCAATCTACGGGTATTGGAATAATTTAGGGGCCATACACTATCTTATATATAGGTCTTAGACTTGAAAAATTTCACCAAGCCATCAGGGGTTTTACGAAACCCATTCTACAAGCCTTAGCTCTCTCTATGGGCTATAGATGACCCTCGTAGATTCTCCTGCTGCAGTTTTTCTTAGCTTTTCTCTTAGTTTTCTCTATCATCTATAGTAGACTAGGTGTAAGGAATTAGGGGGTGTTACATTATCTCCCCATTGGGATCATTCTTCCTCGAACGAAGAGCAAGGATAGACTCAAGGCATGAATAGCAATCAAGATTCCTCTTTTTACTCAATTAACCAATCAACAATCGAGGCAATCGCTATTTGGACTCAAGAAAAGAACAAATCAACTCAAGTTCAGAGTACCACATTACCTTCAACATTATCATCGTTAGCCACAAATAAATGCGCATATCTAGCCTTCATATCCTTTTCAGCTTCCTATGTAGCCTCTACAACAGATTGACTTCTCCAAAAAACATTGACAGAAGCAACCTCTTTAGTTCTCAGCTTGCGAACATAACGGTCAAGGATTTAGATAGGAATGTCCTTATAGCTCAAGCTAACTTTCACCCCAATGCTTTTGACAGGCACAATGAAGGACGAATATCCCAAACTCTTCTTGAGCATAGAAATGTGAAAGACCGGATGGATGGTCTCTAACTCCAAATTAACCTCAAACTCCAAGTCTCTTTTCTAAGTTTAGTGTAGGACTTCTGACGACTTTGTGCAGTTCTCAATTTTTCTTGGATAATCTTTACCTTATCCAAAGCCTAGTGTACTAAGTCTGTCCTAATCAATCCTCTTCACCTACCTCGAACCACTCAATCGGTGATCAACATTGTCTACCATAGAGGGCCTCATAAGGAGCAATTTGGATGCTCAAGTGGAAGCTATTATTGTAGGCGAACTCAATCAGAGGCAAATGGTCAACCCAATTACCTTTGAAATCAATAATGCAGGCCCTTAACATATCTTCAAGGTCTGAATTGTTCGGTTTGCTTGGCCATCAGTTTTAGAGTGAAAAGTAGTGCTAAGACTCACCATTGAGCCAAAGCCCTTCTGGAAGGGCTTCCAAAACTGAGCTGTGGATTGAGTTCCTCTGTCTAAGATAATAGACCAGGGGATTCCGTGCAATCTAACAATCTACCTTATGTATAATCAATCATAAGCCTCTATTGTGTCAGTCATCTTTACTTCCTAAAAGCGAGCAGATTTTGTCATCTGATCAACTAGCATCCAAATTGTTTCATTCTATCTGTGAGACCTTATAGACCTATGATTATGTCCATGTTGATCACCTCTCACTTTCACTCTAGAATTGTAAACTTTTGAGCTACTCTACAAGTCCTTTGATGCTCAACCATAACTTGTTGGTAATAAGGGCACTTGGAGGCAAACACAACAATGTCTTTTTTCATCCCACTTCACTAATTGAAACGACCCCAAAAAGTGCTCGAAAATGTGTCTCGGAAGTGCTTGAAATCATAGTTTTCATATATCTCAAAATCTATGCATGATATAAATAATTTGACTTCATATTCTTGATCAGGGGAAAAATTTGTGTGGGAGAGGGGTCTAACCCTAATTTTAGAGTAATCAAATCACATTTTCAAATTCCCAAAATTTTCGTATCCAAAATGAGTCTGTGCCCCTAGCGTGACGCGGCCGGTGCACGAACTAGGGTTATTTTTCCCCAGTTAGTTTTAGTTCGGTCCAAAAATTTTGGGTCTTTGGACTAAGTCTTCCCATGCGTGAAAATACTTATACTTCGTCATATTTCACCTTTATATCACATTCCCAATACTCTCTCAAACACTTTAAATATTTCACCCCAAAATTCAAGTCCCAAAACGCATCTGTATCTTAAGGATTTCACCCAAGCTTCAAGTCTCCATTTCCAATCTTCATCAAGTAATTCTCTAATCTTCATCAGTTATTTTTAGTTCGGTCCAAGACTTTTGGGTGTTGGGCCTAAGTCTTCCCATGCTTGTAAATATCTATAATTAGTCATATTTCACCTTCATATCATATAAGATATTCTTCAATAGTCTCTCAAACACTTAGAGAAATATTTCACCCCAAAAGTCAAGTCCCAAAACTCATCTGGATCATAAGGATTTCACTCATGTTTCAAGTCCCCATTTCTTATCTTCATCAAGTAATTCTCTAAAACTAAGGTATGTGAGTTTCAACCATTGGATTCTTTCTCCCATGGTACCCAAGCTTTCTTTTTACCTAAATTACATGTTTCTAAGTTTATTTTACTTATGGGTCTTCTATTACGAATTTTACTAGGAACTACATTGGGGTTTTGTAAAAATGTGACTGTTTAAGCATGTTTTGAGCTATGAGTCATCTATCTTGAGATTTGATGAAGGGTTTTGATGTAAATTGCATGAAGGTGTTACTAAGTATTGGTGGGTGGTTCTATATTGAATTTACTTGTGTGATTTCACTCTTGAATTGTATGGTTTTACACTAGCATTGTACACCCATCAAGTGTTTGATAAAATGTTTGGGTTAGGGTTCTTGAGCCATTGATAATCTATTGCATGACCTATGACTTGTATGACTTTATGATGATGAAAGGATGGTAAAAATATGTTGATTTCATGAAAAGTATCTGTAGTGTTGGAAGTTGATCAATTGCCTCGTTCGGGGGTAGTAGGCCCAAACTACCATGTTGGGAGGTATGTACCTCAATTGTCTCACTCGGGAGGTAGTAGGCCCGTGCAATCATGTTGGGGGTTTGTACCTCAATTGACTCACTTGGGAGGTAGTAGGCCCGTGCAACCATGTTAGGGGGTTTGTACCTCAATTGCCTCGCTCGAGAGGTAGTTCGGCCCATGCAACCATGTTGGAGGGTTTGTACATCAATTGCCTCGCTCAGGAGGTAGTAGGCCCATGTAACCATGTTGAGGGGTTTGTACCTCAATCGTCTCGCCATGAGGTGGTAGGCCTTGGTTATTAATGATGGCCTCTTCCTACACATGTAAAAAATGTTCTATGTAAGCATGTTTTACTACAAGCATTAATCATGCATGACATATTACTACATGTTTATTTATTGCTTAAATATGCATTTTGATTATGTTCCCTATCTCTTGTTGTATTCCATCCTACATGCTTAGTACATTCAAACATTCTAACGCATACTCTCTGCCTAATAATGTTATCATTTAGGGACCGGAGCTCTACTTGATTATCCTCCTCTTCGATGTGGCTAGTACGATTTCCCTACAAGCAAGTTGGTGAGTCCTTAACTTCGGAGACAATGTCTTTGAACTTATGTTGTGTATAACAACTCTCATTCCTTTTATTGTATATATGACTATGAGGGTGAGCCCAGTTATCTGTCTTGGCCCACACTAAGTTTTATGTTTAGAGGTGTTGGTAGACAAATTATGTAATGATGCTATGAGCCTTGACTCTCTTTGATGCTACGATGTTTTATGATATGAAAGATTTTCCTTAGTCCCGTGTTCCCTTATTTCTACTCTTTGTTTGTTATTTCATTGCTTTCGCGATCAATGATATGTAATGATATACTAAGAGGCTTGATTGGGGTCCCTTTGGATTGTACTTTTGCCATGTCACATCTAGGCCCTGTGCTTGGGTTGTGAAAAACTTGGTATCTGAGCACTAGGTTGTTAATCATCCTCGGCAGCCAACACACCACATCGATTAGAGTCTTATACATGGTTGTGTTGTGCACCACAACTATTAGTAAGAGCCTGTGAGACGTTTTAGGAAATGTTTCCCTTCTTCTTTCTCTATGTCTGATATAGAGGTTAAGTTAAGGTTCCCCTCCCTCCTCTAATAATTGTTCTTTGCTAGCTAGATCATGCCTAACATACGAGGAAGAAGAGCTTGCACACCCGAGGAACAACCGGCTCATAGAGAGCTCCGGGATGCTCTCACCTTGCTAACTCAAGTTGTGGCTAACCAAGCCAACTAGGGGGGACAAGCCCCTCATGCTCCTACTCCTGCATCTCGAGTAAGAGACTTTATGAGGATGAACCAATCGGAGTTCAATCGGTCTAAGGTAGATGAGGACCCTCAAGAGTTTATTGATGAGGTATACAAAGTGTTGGCTGTGATGGATGTCAGGTCAAAAGAGAAGGCGGAGTTGGCGGCTTACCAACTTAAGGGGGTGGCCCAAATATGGTACACTCAGTGAAAGGAGGAAAAGCGGAACAATAATGTGATTCTATGGGAAGATTTTAAGGCGTCTTTCCTCAACCGGTTCATTCCTCTTGAGCTTATGGAAGCCAAATTGGTAGAGTTCATGAATTTGAAACAAGGTTCTATGAGTATGAAGGAGCATGCCCTCAAGTTCAACCAAATATGCCCCACATTTGGTTGCCGACTCGAGGTCTAGAATGAATAATTTTGTGATGGGTGTTTCCAATCTGGTATGTGAAGAATGTTGTACCACCATGTTGAATAGTTACATGGATTAGTCCCACTTGATGACTTATGCCAAAGTAGTCTTATGGGACCGATATTTGTACCTCATTCACTCTAATCAAGCTTAAGATAGAAAGTAAGTTCTTTATATGATTTCAAGCCTTATGTTTCAGCCCTATGTCATTCATATGCATTCATATTTAAGTTGGCAAGTTTATAATGATTTTACACTTATGTTGAGATTTTAAAAATGGTGTTTTAAACGTAATGTTGCATTCTTGTTGGGGCTGATTTGTTTATGATCACTCTTGTCTTGTACATCTCTTTTACATTCGGGGACGAATGTTCCCAAGGGAGAGATATTTAAATGACCATAAGAAGTGCCCAAAAATATGCCTCAGAATGCCAGAAATTTTAAATTCTATATATCTCAAAATTCGTGCATGATATCGAAAATCTGACTTCATATTTTTTTTCAGGGGGTCAAAATTAGGGGGCAAGGGTCTACCCCCGATTTCAGAGAAAATGATTAGCATTTTCGTATTTCATAATTTTTCTTATTCAGAACCGATCCATGACAATGCCGCAATGCGCAGCTATTGCAGACATGGATTAAGTTTGTCTCCATAACAAGTCCGCGTTGTAGACCTATGTATTTTATTTCCAGTGATTTTTATCTTTGTCCAAGGCTTTTGTGTCTTGGGCCTAAGTATTCCCAAATATGTTTTTACCTATACTTAGCAATATTTCACCCTCATATCATCCAAAACATTCCCCGATACTCACTCAAACACTTGGTCATATTTTTCACTCCCCAATTCAAGTCTCAAAACCCTCATCCGAAATTAAGGATTTCCTTCAAGCTTCAAACCTCCATATTCAATCTTAATCAAGAGCTTCCTCAAAGCTAAGGTATGTAGGTTTTAGTCATTGGGTCCTTCCACCCATGGTGCCCTAATCTCCTTATTACTCAATTTGTATGTTTTAAAGTTGATTTTACAAATGGTTTACTAGTATGAACATGACTATGAACTATGTTAAAGCTATGTAAAGTTGTGACTACTTTACTATGTTTTGAGCTTTAAATTTGGGGTTTATTGTAAGATATGATTAGGGGTTTTGATGTGAGGTCTTGATGTATATTGTTTGAGGGTGTTGCATAGTGTTGATTTATTATTTTACAATGGATTTTCTTGCATGATTTCATCTCTATAGTTCGTGATTTTATACTAGCATTACACACTCCCCAAATGTTTGATAAAATGTTTGGTTATAGTTTCTTGAGGAATTGAAGGTCCAAAGCATGAGATATGATATGATAGATGTTATGATGATGAAAGGAGCTTGTGTATATGATATAATCTATATAAAGTGTTGCATTAGACCATGCCCGATTCAGAGGGACTAAGATCCCGGATAACCTTGTTTGGGGGTTTGTACCTTGATGACCGAGGTGGGGTTTGGACTCATCATCTGAGGTGGGGGTTTATACTCATCAACCGATGTGGGGATTTGTACTCATCAACTGAGATGGGGGTTTGTACTCATCAACCAAGGTGGGGGTTTTTACTCTTCAACTGAGGTGGGAGTAATTACTCATCAACCATGTGAGGGGTATTTACTTTGCCACCATTGATAAGGTAAAATTGTCAGCAACCATGTGAGGGGTTTATACCACACCACTAGGGTGATGGGGTGAGACCATCATTAACCAACCAAGGGGTTTGTACTTTGAAAATTTTGTTTAGTTTCTTTTACACATATAATATCCTATATGAGCATGAGTTACTTCAGTATGTTTTACTTATATATTGATCATACATGTCATATTATTAAACTATGCCTAATGACTATTGTTATGCATTTTGACTATGATGCCTAGTTCCTGTTGTATTCCGTCCTACATACTTAGTACATTCAAATGTACTAACGCATACTCTTGCCTACATGATATCACCATGTAGGATCCGGAGCCTAAGTTGATCATCCTCCTTCTCCATGTGCCTAGTTCGGTTCTACTCAAGCTAATTGGTGAGTCCTCAACTTCCAGGACCCGAGTCTGTGTTTCACTTATTATGTATTGAGAAACTCTTCTTCGTGTTCTATTTTGACTACGAGGGTGAGCCCGATTGCTTTGTCTTGCCCCCGCTCCTATATATGTAGTAGAGGTGTTATTGCATGTGCTATGTATCTACGTTATGAGCCTTGACTCTTTCGTCTCTTGATTATGATGTTATGCATGCTTTCTCCTTAGTCCCTTGCCCTTGTTTTCTAAACTTTTACATGTTACTTAAGTATTAGTCTCTCTCCCTTGGTCCCAATTCCCCTTTGTTTATGATTCTTGTGTTGTTTTACATTGCCTCTGTGACCAAGGATGTGCAATGATATTCTAAGAGGCTTGTTTAGGGTTCCTTCGAGTTCCCCATTCACCAGTCACGTCTAGGTCCTAGGCTTGAGTCATGCATTCGGGTTCTACAATCAACAGAGGCATAATAGGCGTGAAGCCAGTCCATGCCAAGAATAACTTCAAAGTCGATGATCTCTAACTCAATCATATCAGTAAGAGTATCCTTATGATGGATGGACACTACACAGTCTCTATAGATTCTTTCCGCTATAATAGACTCACCCAACTATAGTAGAAACATGAAAGGGTTCAAGAAGACACTTAAGAGTTCTATCAAATCTACTAGCCACATAAGGAGACACAAACAATAATGTAACAGCAGGATCCATAAAAACGTAGCAATCAAGAGTAAAGACTCAAACCATATCCATCACAACATCGGGGGAGTTTTGCGGATCATGATGACAACCCATTGCATATAAACGATTTGTGGCCCATTTACACCAGAAGTAGCACCCCATGGATCCCCTCTGGCTGGTGGTATTGGTGCAGAAGATTAGGCCTCGTCGGCCATATTGGACAATCTCTCTGGAAGTGATCTATTTGGCCACACTTATAGCATGCATTACCTCCCTCACGGCACCTCCGCAAGTGTAGTTTGCCACACTTTCCACATGGTGGCTTACCCTGCCAACCTAGACTCACACTAGCCTGTGAATGGAATCCCTGGGATCTAAAATTATGGGATTTTTGCTCATTCCAATTTCTAAGTGTCGATGCACTGCAGACAAAGGTGAAGGCCCAGACTGAAACTTGTTACCATTCCCATTCCCTCTCCTCCCAACCTCATGGCTGGAGGTTTTAGCCCTCTTATTCTTGATCTCGTCCCTATCTTGTTGTCTTTCATCATTAGCCTGCTACGCATAGAGCATCAATCTTCCTATGTCTATGTCGCTCACAAGCATAGCTCCCCTCCCATCTTTCTTTGGAAACTTGTTCAACCCATCCACATACAGACCCATCCTGCTTCTCATGTCCGCAACCATCTCAAGAGCATAGCGAGACAACTGCATGGACATAAGACCATATTCCTTTACTTCTATAGAGCCTTGTTTCAAATTTAAGAACTTTCTTACCTTGGCCTCCTTCAGCTCTTTCAGAAAGAAGTGCTCCAAGAAGGCTTCCTCAAACATTGTCCAAGTCAGAATTGGGGTACCCTCTCCTTGGTTCTTCCTCCAATGATCATACCACAGCTTGGAAACACCCTTGAGTTGGTAGGCAGCCAACTCCACCCTATTAGCTCCAGTCACATACATCACCTTGAACAGCTTTTGCAGTTCATCAATGTAGTTCTCATAATCCAGTGGGCGTAGACACTGTGAACTCGGGTTGGTTCAGCCTCAAGAATTCTTAGACTCTTGATGTGTCCTGCGCATCCTGTCTACCCACTCCTTATCTAGTAGCAGGTGTGGTCACAACCTGGGCCAAGGTCTAGATGGCCTGGCGGAGCTCAGCATTTGAAATATCAGCATGTGGTGGTAGTTCAGGGACGGATGGGGCTATGGGTTCATCCTGATTTTGGGGCTCAGGCTGGTTAACATTCTATCTAGCCAAACGCCTCTTTCTCTAACAGCTCTTCTTAGAGGCATGGTTGCAATTTTGCAAAAATGCACGGGTTAGAGGAGAGCTTTCGTAGAGTGTAACTCTATAGCATGAGCCAGAGTATGAAAGAAGTGTAACCCTTCCAAATGTCTGATAGCCTCCTGCTTATGAACTATAGTGCACAACACACCCATAAATAAGACTCTACTAGACATGGTTTCACAGACTCCCTAGGACACTTGAACCCTATGCTCTGATACCAAGTTTGTCATGCCCTTGGAAGGAACCCTAGACGTGGCTGGGACTCAGAGGATATTGCTAGTCCCCAAGTGAGCCACTTGGCCTCATCACATTTATTCAATCAACAATTATCATAACAACGAACGACTAGAGATGAATAAAGGTGGACAATCAATAAGGATAATAATAACAAATCAACTAGACAAGTGTAAAAGAAACTAGTTAGACAACATCCAAATCATAAATCCCAAATCTAATCAACGAAGACTCTAACTAAACTATCTAGATGGTACCTTGACAGGCCATATACAAATCAAAGGAAATACAATACTAACGCAAGCTAGATGAAACCTAAATGAGCATCCTTAGGGGATGACTCACCAATCAATTGGAATGCGAATAGATCATCAACGATGCGCTTGTTGATGATCTCTAGCACCTATCTCTGTATCATGAAAAGATGAAGGCCCAAATGGACGTCAGTACATGGAATATACTGGTTTGTATAATAGCTGAGTAAAACAGATAAAGGTAGAATAACAAAACTCAAATATGCTCAATCAAAATGTCAAATATCTATCTAAAGTAAGAATAGAGAATTGAAAATGACCTACCAATACCAATCCAAATCAATCTGATCCAATCCAGTCAAAGTACTATCAGGTCAGGACCTATCTGGGAGTTTCTCTTCAAGAGACTTCTAATACTTGCCGAGTTCAAAAGATTCCTACCAATTGTGTTTCTCGTATTAGATTATACAAGGGCCAATATTAAATCACCATACCTTTTTAGCAAACATAAGCTTAGGTGGCCTATGAGTAACCAAATGAAATTTGTTTGAATTAGCTTTTATTACCATCAATTTCATCATTAGGAGGCATGAATAGGTAAGGATATCTAGTATTCATATCCTCTTCAGCTTCCCAGCGCCTCTTCAACGAATTGACTTCTCCATAACACCTTTACAGATACGACCTCTTTAGTTCTCAACTTACAATCAAGAATTTGGACTGGGATTTCTTCGTAACTCAAACTATCCTTCACTCCAATGCTTTCAACAGGCATAACACAGGATGGATCTCCCTAACAATTCTTAAGCATAAAGATGTGAAAGATAGGATTAATGGCCACAGATTGTACAATAATCTCTCTAATGTTGCCATAGTTGTTCGGTACTTGCCAGGTAAAGAACAAACCAAATCAATAATGGATGCAGTCAATCAAGTCCACTATTATTTCAGGGACTTCCAATCAAGAGGAAACATCTGATGAAATGCTTCAGTCCTCACCTATACGCTTGGTGACGTAGTTAATGAGTTTGAGTTGGGCTTATTCTTGATGATTTCAGCACTTGATAATTCTCCCAATACTCAATGATCATTAGATCATAATTCTCAATCAACTAGTCTCATCTAGACATCTAGCAAATCACATCACCACATCCATTATCGACTCTTTGGTACATTCGTTTAGGGTTCAACTCTTAGCTCATGGAGACCCTATCATGCATCATTCTAACTCATAGCATTCGAAAATAAATGTGGAGTTAAAGCATTTAGTGATTTCATAGGATCTCTAGGCTCACTTTATACTTATGCATGCTCAATTAAAGGAAGTTTGTAGAAACATTGAGAATTCATGCTAAGGTTCATGTATTATAGCAAAATCATCTATTTCAAGTAGTTAAATCAAAAAACTAGTAATTCATCCAAGATAATAAGAAGTACATTAGATTTTAAGAAAAACCCTTGAAGAAACATACATTAGAGACTCAATTCCTTCACAATTCCATCAATAAAGGGTATGGGGGACTTGGAAGAACAAAATAGATGTTTTGGTTAGCCTTACATACATGGGAATAGAAGGAACAATCATGTATCAGTCGGTCCTCGTGCTTGAATACGAAACCCTCGCTCTTTTTTCCTTCCACATATATTATTCTCAAGAAACCCTTAAGTATGAGCAATGGTGAAAATACTCTTAGGGTTTTATTTTAGGCTTTAATTAAAACCAAAACGTCCAAGGATTTGACTAAAAGGGGTTAGGAATAGATAAAAATAGCCTTCTTAAAAACTGTCAACAGGTTCCACAAGACCCCCTCTTTGAGTCGTAGACCATTCTACGAGCCGTAAACAGCCTCTCGTAAGCCAAGGGTTTTGAAATTGGAGTTATTGGAATTTTAAACGAAACCTCTTCTACGAGTGGTATAACATTCGATGAGTCGTCTGCTAACTCTAAATCAAGATACTGAAAAGTTGATATTTGATCCTCCAATTCACGAGACCAATTTACGGGCCGTGGAAAACTTTACAGGCCATGGAATAGTTTACTAGACGTAGGCTATCTCCTATATAGGTCTCAGACTTAGGCAATTTTCACAAAGTCATCAGGGGATCGCGTAGCCATCTACACAACGTTGTGTTTATCTATATATGTCACGATCCGACCTTTCAGGTCATGATGGCACCTATTAGATCCCTTTTACAGGTAAGCCAACCCAAAACCCTCAGCACCTATCATAATAGCTAAGCATAACAACAGCTACAGGCACACAAAATAAGCCAACAACAACCTATCTCAAGACCTGGAAGTCACCTGTACAAAGCTACTATAGCCTCAAAATAAAATAGACATATCTACAACATAACCAGAATAATAATCTACACGTACAGATCCAAACTGTATATATAAGGCTAGTGTCTGAATACGAAAGATGGTCATTGAAACAGAATGTGACTGCAAAATATCTAGAGTTGCTGATGCTCACCAATGTCTCCTGAATCATCAGTGAAACCCTAACTCAGCGACTGCACTAGTACCTAGACCTGCACCATGGGAAGATGCAGAATGTTGGGGTGAGTACCTAGAATAGGCACCCAGTAGGCATCATCGGCCAACCGAGCGAAGTACCGTAAATATGTAAGAACATACGTAATAAAATACTATAGTGCTAGTTATCTTTTTCCAAACAAAAAGATAAGCACGTCTGGAGAACCACTTAACCCTAACTGAGCAACCTAAGTAATGTGTAGTTATATCGACTGACAAAACCTTCAGACCAAGTGTCAACTATGTCGGTGGCATTGGGGGAACCCATCTAAGCAGAACTAGAAGAAACAATCAAGCAGAAATAGAAGAGAACCAACAAATTCCAAATGGAACCATATCACGACTATCACAGCATCGATGTATAGTGGTGTACGTGGGTAAGGCCGTAGTATCTATAGCTGTACATCGACGGGGTCCCCATAAGCCCAGAAGGTACACCCACGCACAACTATGGGGTATGTAGGTATAGGATACACGAATCAGTAACCAATGAAGAAGGTATCAACCTCCCAAACATATTTGATCCAGTAACCCACCCTGATAGCAAGAGAGGAATTTGAAAACATAAACCTGAACTGCTGATGTGACTTAATAGGTGCCTCGATCTGGACTCCACCTGCAGATCATGCCATATGCTGGACTATAGGCAATCCCCTCAACACCCAGTGATGGACTATAGGCTATCCCATCAGCACATAGTAAAAAATACAACATGAATAGGCTATACCCTGTGCTAGACAATAGGCGATACCTACAGCACCCTGTACTGTACTATAGGTGATCCCCTCAGCACACAATCAGGAGAGCAACACAAAAGGCTATATGATGGACTATAGGCAATACACTCAGCATCCTCTGCTGGACTAGAGGTGATCCCCATCAGTAGACAATTAGGAGTACCCTACAGAATTAGCCCCAGCATATAGCAGGTCTCTTAGTACCTGATAACCCAACAGGCAGACAAACAATCAACCTAAATGTATGTCTGGATAGGACTAATATAAATGAATGTCTCAATAAGAGTAATATTGAATCGTGTCAGCTATCAACAAGTTCATACCTAGCTGGAGACAAGCCAAGCATAACAATATTGAGGCTTATTAGTGATTCTAACAAGTCCTCGGGGCGAAATAACATGCAGTATAGCTAATAAGAGAGACAACTCACCCAGGAAACTATATTCCAGCTCATTGGTAATATAACAAACTCCTATATAGATGGTAGTCCTAAGGGCTAACTAACACAATCAATAGTTCAACCACAAATGACCCAATAAATCCCATAGGGAAAGGCATACATCTCTTTAACAGAATCACATCCCCATTTCTATCTCAATAGAGGTGTAGCAGCATCATATCACATGTCAAAAGTCAGAATGCCCATTCATAGGAAAAAAACAATAACATTTCTCAAGATATAGCATATTACCCAGTATCAAGTAAAGTTAGAATATGTAAAATGGCTAACAACTGTATATCTAGGCATATGTGTCACAAAAAATGGTAGAGACAAGTATATCACAACTAGTCAATTCACATGTATTCAAAATAACAAGGCAGTCATAGTGGTATCACAGGTATCCAGAACAATTAGGGCTATTCGAACCAAGCATATACCAGAACAGATCCCTAACACAAAGTATAGTTAGCAACCAGTCTCATAACTACTATCTCTACAGCACAAGGCTACACCCACATACACATAAAAGTCAAGCAAGAGTACATACCAGTTATATGGCATCATCCCATATCCAGCCTTTACTAGATCTTCCTACATTTTAATAGAACCAGAACACAACTATTACAATAGCTACAACTAATATAGTACCTTACACAATAACCAATATCTCATATCATCACATACATCACATTATCAATAAAACTAGTCTATATACAACACATCCACACATTTCGGCTCAATTTAAGGTTTAAGGAAGCCTAGCCTACCTGAAAGGTGAACCCACGCGCTACGGATCAGTCCATATGAGTTTTTCCTCCTTGATGACCTTCAAATGTCACTGAGCTATCACAATATGAGTCACAACATCAATACAGCCATTTTGGATATAATATTTTAAGAAAGGGGGGAGAATATGTCATTTGAGACTAAAATGGGGAAAAGTGGGGCCCATGCCAAAAATACCAATCCAACCCTCATAAAATGATTCCTACTTCACTATGAGTCTATAACTAGAAATTGAGCTCAAAATAAAGCTCAGAACCATCAGAAACAACCTAAAAACAAATGACATTTCTTATCGGAAAGTAGCATATAGTGAAACGACCCCAAAAAGTGCCCAAAAATGTGCCTAAGAATGCCCAAAATTTTAATTTCTTTATATCTAAAAAACCGTTCATTATTTAAAAAATCTGACTTCATATTTGTGATCAAGGTGTCCAAATTAGGTGGAAAGGGTCTAACCTTAATTTAAGAGAGAAAGAATAGTAAGGATAAAATTTGAAGAGACAAATTCCAAAGGGCTTCACACGATGCCTTTGTGATGCGCCTTGGGCATGGCATAGCGTAAAATCATCTCTGCATCCTCTCCGCAACGCAAAGATGTGCTTTTGGTCACTGGTAATTTTTAAGTATGGGGCCCGAATTTCCCAAACATATTTTTATCCATACTTAGTCTTATTTAACCCTCATATCACCCAAAAACATTCTGTAATATTTCCCCAAACACTTAGACTCATTTCTAACACTAAATTCAAGTCTCAAACTCAAGGCCAATCTCAAGGATTTCATCAAGGATATCACCCAAGCTGCAAATCTCCATTAAAGTCTTCTTCAAGAACATCACAAAAGCTAAGGTATGTGGTGTTGAACCATTGGGTCCTTTCAACCATGGTGCCTTAACCCTCTTTTACTTAATACTGCATGATTTAAAGTTGATTTTACATGTCGGTCTTGTATATTGAGAAATTAACTGCACAGTGATTTTAGTTCATGAAAGTAGGTTGTTTTAGCATATTTTTAGCTTCAAATCTTGGATCTAATGTTGGTTGATGAGGAGTTTTGATATGAATGTCTTGGAGGTGTTGCAAGGTGTTGATTAAAAGTTTTATCACTGATTTTCCTTCATGATTTCATCTCTAAATTGCATTCTCTTTTACCCCTATTACATACCCCCAAGGTGTTTGATAAAATATCCGGTTATGATTTCTTGAGGAAATGAGGGATGAAATGAGCTTATGTACATGATGAATACTATCTAAAGTGTTGTGGTAGACCATGCCCAATTCGGGGACCCAGTTGAGGGGTTGAATGCTCAACCACTAGGGTGATGGGTGTGATCATCACTAACCCAATTGAGGGGTTGAATGCTTAACCATTAGGGTGATGGGTGCGATCATCACTAACCTTCATGATGGATTTGTACCTCAGACACTAGGGTGATGGGTGCTATCATCACCAACCCCAAGGGGTTTATACCTTGGCAATCTAGCTTGGTCTCCTTCTCACATATTATATTCTATATGAGCATAATTTACTTAAGCATGTTTTACCTATGCATTAATCATACATGTCATATTGCTTTATTTTGCCTATTGCCTATCGTTATGCATTTTGGATTATGATGCTTATCTCTTATTTCACTACATCTCACATATTTGGTACATTTAATCGTACTAATGCATACTCTTACCTACATGATATCACCATATAGGGATAGGGACTGGCGCCCAAGTTGATCATCCTCCTCCTCCACGTGGCTAGATAGTGCTATTCCAAGCGTGTTGGTAAGTCCTCCATTCCGGGAACCTCGATTTATGCTGATCTTATCTTTGTAATGAGACATCTTTCTTATGCTCTATGTTGACTATGAGGGTGAGCCTAGTAACTTGTCTTAGCCCCCGCTATATCTATGTATTGGAGGTGTTTGTTGGACATAATATGTACTTATGATAATATTGACTCTTGTCTCTTGTTTATGATCTTTATATGAGTTCCCTTACTCCCATTGCCCTATTATTACTCTTTACATATTTTTATGTTTCCGTGATAAATGATGTGTAATGGCAAGTTAAGAGGCTTGTTTGGGGTTCCTTCGGGTTCCCCATTTGCAGTGTCACGTCTAAGCCTTAGGACTGGGTTGTGACAGACTTGGTATTAGAGCACTAGGTTGATAGATTAGAGTCCAGCACACCGCGCCGATTAGAGTCCTATTCATGGTTGTGAAGATGTCATGACTATGAATAGGAGGCTATGAGGCGTTTTAGCAAATGTTTCCTTTTTTATGTCCTAAGTCATTCTATAGAGTTATGATAAGTATTCCCTCCAAAGGATTATTCTTTGCTATGCTAGATCATGTCGAATACAAGAGGAAGACGAGCCCAAACTCCCATGAAGCAACCTACCAATGGTGAGCTCCGAGATGCCCTTACTATGCTTTCCCAAGTAATGGCCAATCAAGTCCAACAAGGGGCCCAAGCCCCTCATGCTACTAACCCAGGAGCTAGGGTAATGGATTTCATGAGGATGAATCCTTCGGTATTCCATGGGTCAAAGGTGGACGAAGATCCACAAGAGTTTATTGATGAAATCTACAAAATCTTATATGTTATGGGTGTGGGGAAAAATGAAAAGGCGGAGTTGGCGGAGTACCAACTCAAGGGGGTGTCCCAAATATGGCTTGATAAATGGAAAGGTGAAAAGGGTAATGGCTATGTGGTGCTCTGAGAGGAATTCAAATTGACCTTCCTTAATCATTTCTTCTCTTTTGAGCTTAGGAAAGCAAAGTTTATTGAGTTTATGAACTTGAAACAAGGTGGTATGAGTGTGAGGGAATATGCCCTCAAATTTAATCAACTTTCAAAGTATTTTCCTCACATGGTAGCCGACTCTAGGTCAAGGATGAATAAGTTCATTATAGGTGTCTCCAATTTGGTAAGTGAGGAGTGTTAGTCCACCTTTCTTATTGGTGATATGGACTTGTATCGGTTGATGACATATGCCGAGCAGATGGAGGATGAGAAGTTGAGAAAGAAGAGGGGTCATGAGGCCAAGAGGGCCTAGTTTGAGGGTAGGTTCCACAAGGGTGCTAGATTTCAAGGCCAAAGGCTTCCTCATGCTACTTATAAGGGGTTTGCCATTGACTTCCCTAGGCCTCAAGGTGTTGTTAGTGTAGCTCCTAATGATGTGTGTCCTAGATATGGAGGGGGTCATAAGGGCCCATGTTTGACGGGTTCCAATACATGTTTTGAATGTGGAGAAGTTGGTAATAAAAAGGTAGATTGTCCTAGAAATCGTGGCAAGATTCGGGGTGCAAATGTAGTTCCATTGGGTAGAGACGGTCCTAAAGGTGGTTTCCCCATGGAACAATCGATTCTATGCTCTACATGGGAAGCAAGGAGTTGGTGAGGTCCTCGATGTAGTTTTACCGGTATTTTGAAAATCTTTGGTTTTGATGTATATGCTTTGATTGATCCGGGTGCCACCCTTTCCTTTGTTACCTCCTTTGTTGATAAAAAGTTTCATGTTGAATCAGAGTTATTGCATGAGTCATATGAGGTGTCTACACCTATTGGTGCCTCTATTGTTGCTAGGAGGGTGTATAGAAATTGTCTGATTTGCATTTTGTACAAAATCTTACCTTGTGATCTTGTTGAATTAGATATGGTTGATTTTGATGTTATCCTTGGGATGGATTGGTTGCATTCATATTATGCTTTTATCGATTGCAGAACCCGTAGGGTCGAGTTTCGATTTCCAAATGAGCCTATCCATGAGTGGGAAAGTCATGATGTAGTAGTGAGGGGTAGGTTTATCTTATGTATTAAAACCCATAGGTTGATTTCCAAAGGGTATTTGTATCATCTTGTGAGAGTCAAAGATATGGAGTCCGAAGTCCCTTCTATTGAGTCAGTTCCGGTTGTAAATTAATTTCTTGATGTCTTCCCAAATGACTTTCTTGGTGTCCCTCCTGAAAGGAAGATAGATTTTGGCATAGATCTCCTTCCCAACACCCAACCTATATCCATTCCCCCTTATCATATGGACTCGATGGAGTTGAAGGAGTTAAAGAAACAATTGAAAGATTTGTTGGAGGAGGGATTTATTAAACTAGCCAATCACCTGGGGGTGCACCAGTGTTATTCATAAAGAAGAAAGATGGGTCACTTAGAATGTGCATTGACTACTGATAACTCAATATGGTCACTATAAAGAATAGATATCCTCTTCCAAGGATTGATGACTTCTTTGACCAATTGCAAGGGGATAGTTTTTCTCTAAGATTGATCTTCGGTCCGGGTACCATCAAGTAAGGGTGAGGGAGTGTGATATTCAAAAAATGGCCTTTCAGACTAGATATAGGCATTATGAATTTATGGTGATGTCCTTTAGCTTTATTAATGCACCAGCCATCTTCATGGACCTAATGTATAAGGTCTTCTAGCCCTACCTTGATTCCTGTGTTGTGGCCTTCATTGACGATAGTTTGATCTGTTCACATAGTAAGGAGGAGCATATGGTTCATTTGAGGGTTGTGTTGCAAATATTGAGGGAAGAGAGATTGTTTGCTAAGTATGACAAGTGTTAATTTTGGTTAAAGGAGGTTTCATTCTTGGGTCATGTAGTGTTGGGGATGGTATAAAAGTGGATCCTAAGAAAATCAATGTGATTAGGAATTGTCCCGGGCCATTAACCCCATCAGACATTAGTAGTTTTTTGGGACTTACGGTTTACTATAGAAGGTGTGTGAATGGGTTCTACTCAATTGCCTCTCTTATGACAAAATTGACTCAAAAGAAGGTGAAGTTTGTGCGGACCAATAAATGTGAGAAAAGCTTCCAAACATTGAAAGATAGACTTATGTCTGCTCCTATATTGTCTCTACCATATGGGCTTGAGGGTTTTTTTTGTGTATTGTGACGCATCCAGATTCGGTTTGGATTGTGTATTAATGCAAAATGGTAAGGGCATGGCCTATGCTTCTAGGCAACTCAAGGTGCATGAAAAGAACTACCCTACCCATGATCTTGAATTGACCGTCGTGGTGTTTGCATTAAAGATTTGGCGTCACTATTTGTATGGGTTGCATGTTGATGTCTTCACCGATCATAAAAGCCTTCAGTATGTCTTCACTCAAAAAGATCTTAACTTGAGAAAAATAAGGTGGCTATAACTCCTTGAGGACTATGACATGAGTGTGCATTACCATCCGGGTAAGGCAAATGTTGTGGCGGATGCTTTGAGTCAGGTGTCCATGGGTAGCCTAGCTCATGTGGATGGTTGTGAAAGGGAGATGTCTAGGGAGGTACATACATTGGCTAGATTGGGGTGAGGTTGGAAGATATGGGTGATAGTGTTGTTATGGTAGATGGTTCTAAATCTTCTTTGGTTGATAAGGTGATAGCAAAACAAGATGTAGACTCCTCCTTGCTTGAATTGAAGGCCTTGGTGAAAGAGGCTAAAATAGAGGTTTTCTCCCAAGGGGGGATGGGACCCTTAGATACCAAGGTAGATTGTGTGTGCCATGTGTTGATGGTTTGAGGGAGAAAATTCTTGATGAATCCCATAATTCCTCTTATTCTACCCACGTCGGTTCCACCAAAATGTATAGAGACTTGAGGGATGAGTATTGGTGGAGAGGAATGGAGAGGGAGATTGCCAAATTTGTTTTCGGGTGTCATAGCTTCCAACAAGTCAAAGCCAAACATCAAAGGTTGGGTGGCATGTCCCAAGACATAGAGATTCCTACTTGGAAGTGGGAGGTAGTTAATATGGATTTCATAGTTAGGTTCTCCAAGACTAGAAAAGGTTTTGATTCCATATTGGTGGTGGTTGATAGGGTGACGAAATCAGCTCACTTTCTACCAGTCAAGACCACATATGGGGCTTAAGAGTATGCAAGGTTGTATATCTATGAGTTGGTGAGGTTGCACGTGGTTCCCTTATCCATTATATTGGATAGTGGTGCACAATTTACTTCCCACTTTTGGAAGTCTTTTCAAAGGGTTCTTGGTACCAAAGTTCACCTTAATACGGCCTTCCACCCTCAAATAGATAGCCAAGCCGAGAGGACAATTCAAACACTTGAGGATATGCTTAGGGATTATATCTTGGAGATTAAAGGTAGTTGGGATGAACATCTTCCATTGATTGAGGTTGCAGGTAGTTGGGATGACCATCTTCCATTGATTGAGTTTGCCTACAACAATAGCCATCACTCTAGGATCGGTATGGCTCCATTTGAGGCTCTTTATGGGAGATGTTGTAGATTACTGGAGGGATGGTTTGAGGTTACAGAGGTGGATTCATTAGCTAGATCTGGTTTTGGATGCTCTTGAGAAGGTAAAGACGATTAGGGAAAGGTTGAGGACAGCCCAGAGTTGTTAAAAATCCTATGCTGATGTAAGAAGAAGCGACCTAGAATTCCAAGTGGGTGATTGGGTTTATTTGAACGTTTCTCCAATGAAAGGTGTGGTTCGTTTTGGTAAGAAAGGGAAATTAAATTAGAGGTATGTTGGTCCTTATGATGTGATAAAGATAGTTGGTAAGGTGGCTTATGAGTTGAGGTTGCCTAGTGAGATGAATTTGGTCCATCCGGTGTTTCATGTCTCTATGTTGAGAAAATGTGTTGGTCATCCTAATGCTATTGTACCTCTTAATGTTATGGGTGTTCTTGAGGATAACTTGACTTATGAGGAGGTTCCGATTCTGATTCTTGATATACAAGTAAGGAGATTGAGGAACAAAGAAGTCACATCTATTAAGGTCCTTTGGAGGAACCAACAAGTCGAAGGTGCTACTTGGGAGGCCGAAGAGGACTTGCAAAAGTGGTACTCTTATCTCTTCCACTCCACTCAAGCCTAAGGTACTAATTCTAAGTCCCCTATGTGACTTCAAGTCTTACATTTCAGCGCCTATGTCATTCATGTGCATTCATGTCTAAGTTGGCAATTTATGATGATTTCACACTTATGATGGGATTTAGAAAGTGATGTTTAAAATGTAATGTTGCATTCATGTTGGGGTTGATTTGTCCATGATTATTCTTGTCTTTTATGTCTCTTCTACATTCGAGGAAAAATGTTCCCAAGGAGGATCTATTGAAATGACCCCAAGAAGTGCCTAAAAACGTGCCTCGAAATGCCCAAACTTTTGATTTCTTTATATCTAAAAATCCATTCGTTATTTCGAAAATTCGACTTCATATTTTTATCAGGGGGTCCAAATTAGGTGAAAAAGGTCTAACCTCAATTTAAGGCAAAAAATAGCAATAATAATTTTTTAAGGGACGAATTCTAGAGGGATTTCCGTAATGCCTCCGCGACGCGCCTTGGGCATGCCATAGTGTAAAATCATCTCTGCGTCCTCTCTGTGATGCGGAAATGTGTTTTTGGTCACCTGTAGTTTTTAAGTATGGTCCAAAATATTCTAAGTGTTGGGCCCAAATTTCTCAACGTATTTTTATCCATACTTAGTCTTATTTCACCCTATATCACCCAAAAACATTCCCCCAATATTTCCCCAAACACTTAGACTCATTTCTAACACTAAATTCAATTCCCAAACTCAAGGCCAATCTTAAGGATTTCTTCAAAGATCTCACCCAAGCGTCAAATCTCTATTAAAGTCTACTTCAAGGACTTCACAAAAGCTAAGGTATGTAGTGTTGAACCATTGGGTCATTTCACCCATGGTGCCTAAACCCTCTTTTACTTAATATTGCATGATTTAAAGTTGATTTTACATGTGGGTCTTGTATATTGAGAAATTTACTGCATAGTGATTTTAGTACATGAAAGTATGGTTGTTTTAGCACGTTTTGAGCTTCAAATCTTGGATCTAATGTTGGATTTGATGAGGGGTTTTGATATGAATGTCTTAGGGGTGTTGCAAGGTGTTATTACAGGTTTTACCAATGATTTTCCTGCATGATTTCATCTCTAAACTGCATGCCCTTTTAACCCCATTACACACCCCCAAGGTATTTGACACAATGTCCGGTTATGATTTCTTGAGGAAATGAGGGTCCAAAGCATGAGATATGATATGATTGACTATATGATGATGAAATGAGCTTATGTACATGATGAATACTATCTAAAGCTTTATGGTAGACCATGCCTAATTCGGGGACCCAGTTAAGGGGTTGAATGCTTAAATACTAGGGTGATGGATGCGATCATCACTAACCCAGTTGAGGAGTGGAATGCTCAACCACTAGAATGATGGGTGCGATAATCACTAACCTTGATGAGGGGTTTGTACCTCACACACTAGGGTGATGAGTGCTATCATCACCAACCCCAAGGGGTTTATACCTTGGCAATCTAGCTTGGTCTCCTCCTCACATATGATATTCTATATGAGCATGATTTACTTAAGCATGTTTTACCTATGCATTGATCATACATGTCATATTGCTATATTGTGTCTATTGCCTATCGTTATGCAGTTTAGATTATGATGCTTATCTCTTGATGCATTGCATCTCACATACTTAGTACATTCAAACGTACTAATGCATACTCTTGCCTACATGATATCACCATGTAAGGACTGGTGCCTAAGTTGATCATCCTCCTCCTCCACATGGCTAGACGGTGCTATTCCAAGCGTGTTGGTGAGTCCTCCATTTCGGGGACCTTGGTTTATGTTGATCTTATCTTTGCAATGAGACATCTTTCTTATGCTCTATGTTGACTATGTGGGTGAGCCCGGTAGCTCGTCTTGGCCCCCGCTATCTATGTATTAGAGTTGTTTGTTGGACATACTATGTACTTATGATGAGCTTGACTCTTGTCTCTTGTTTATGATGTTTACATGAGTTTCCTTAGTCCTATTGCCCTATTATTAATCTTTAAGTCATTGTATGCTTCCGCGACCAATGTTGTGTAATAGAAAGTTAAGAGTCTTGTTTGGGGTTCCTTCGGGTTCCTCATTCCTCGTGTCATATCTAGGCCCTAGGCTTGGGTCGTGATATATAGGTACAACCATTTTTCATCCAATTTTCTTTGAAATACAGTCAAATTAATAGAATCTGAATATACCATCATGTAAGACTTGAAAAGTGGTACAGTTTAGACCCAAATTTCACTTTATTCCTATGAGAAACGATCGAGCTCTGACAACTCAAAATTTTCCCAAAAATACAATATAAACCTCAGGTAAAACACCATTTTCACGCCAAACAGAGCTTTATCAATTAATTTTGACATTACTACGATGTACACCATGCAAAAACTCATACAATAGACCTAAATTTTACTAAATTCCAACTCAAAATGGATAAGAAATCGCATATCGAAATTACTGATAACCATATTCAATGTACAACAGAAAAGGTCAAATTTTACCTCAAATGATACACTGAAATCAACTTCCAATACTTTTACGATGTTCTCCTCAGAAAAATATACAAGTTCGCATTTTGAATAGCCGAAATCGGGTTAAATTGAAGGAGATACCGCTGATCAAAGTTTGCTCTTCTTTTCTCACGTGTCTAGAAAATGAAGTACATATATATCCACTTTGGATCGACTTGCCACGTGGCGCCTTATGGCTGGGCCAAGTCGCTATGCCACCTTTAATTATTCGTAATCACTAAAACTTAATTTCGATGTTCCGACCTTATTCGAAGTGGGAAAAACACAATCCACATATGAAATTTATTCAAAAATGGCATTCCGAACTCAATGGTGCGGGCGAAATTCCCATCGGAGGTTGTTTTATTCCAATGTGGGTCCCACTTCC
This sequence comes from Solanum clarkiae, assembly GCA_011800125.2. Classification (NCBI taxonomy): domain Eukaryota; kingdom Viridiplantae; phylum Streptophyta; class Magnoliopsida; order Solanales; family Solanaceae; genus Solanum; species Solanum clarkiae. The sequence continues at coordinate 30,138 of JAABOM020075873.1, read as the reverse complement.
CAATATCGAAGTTTATCAAAGGGGCCAAAACACACCCGGAAGCCTAGAAAACTAAACGAAAGGTACTCCTTGACCAAATTCAATGTTTTGGATCCAATGGTATAGTCAAAATTGTCAATTGGAGCATGTTTCCTAGGACGTTGACTAGAATTAACTATTAACCAATTCCAGCAGCTAAATTTGCAAATCTCAATACAATTGCATCAAACATTCTCCTATCCTAATTTGGCCATTCCGGAGCTGATGGAATCATCAGAATTCGACTCCGAGAGTATTTACTAGGAGTTTACAAAAAGATTTATTTACGGTTATAATGCCTCATTTAGCCTAAAACATTGCATAGATGTCGAAAAATTCACCCAACGACCGAACAATCAATGTTAATAAATTAGAACTAGCCCATAGTCACTAGGCAAATGCTCAAACTGACAAAATATTCGTGGAATCATAGAAATGACCTGGAGAGTCATTACAACATCCTCCACTAATAGAAATTTCATCCGTGAAAGTAAGAATGATGATGTAACTGAACACTTTCATCCAAACCACATAAGGATGCCAACCTCGAACTCATAATAGATAATGAGTATGACAATCATAAGCATGCTCAACATTAGACAATAGTCTTAGCTGCTCCATAATCAAAAATATAATAACCTATCAGTATGCATCTGAGAATCAATATAACAATCTATAAATGATCCTCAAAAGAACAACCCCTCAGCCCATCAACTCAATCCGCTAACACATAAACATCAACAGGCTAAATATATGTGCATTCAACATACTAGCTAATATCCAACCAATCATAATTATCCCCAACTGTAGCCATATTCCACATATATAGACCTTACTTTGTCTCATGTCCCCTTATGCAAGCAATCCCTACAACTTAAGCCTATGTGGCGTCTCCACTCGCTGATGCTAACATAGCTACAGCCAATAGCTAATGTGATCATAAGTATGGTAAATAGTAAAAACTTTATCCCTGTATAAAAGATTATCGGCATAACACCCATTGGCGGCAATTATTCAGGAGTGGAATAACTAATTAACTTACTAATCACCCTCACTCTCAACAACCATTAGATCTCCATACATATAGCAGATCCCCCAATGTACTAATAACCAGCAGACTCCCTATATATATTTCTTTTCACATACAGGTATATATTATACTCTTAGTTATGGTCCTCAGAAACTATCACCATTCGGTCACAAGAAACAAACCACAAGTAAGAAAGATAAAACAATATTAATCATATACTCGCTAGTCCTTGAACCAATTAATCAGAATTATAGAAAATCAATGTTATATAGCTCATAGCCAACCTCCCTAATCCAACCTGACACATATCGTCCCAACTGTCCAACATCCAGTTGTTCTAACACCTAACAACTCAACCACAACAATATAGTACTTGATAGATCAAGCCCCAGCAACTGGTGGCCTTAACAAGTCTACCATAATAATGAAACTAGTACACACAATTCATCAGATTCATTCACACAACAGGGGCATTAATCATCCTAACAATATAATAAGAATCTAGTAAAAGCCATACCGAGTCTTCATGTAATTTTTGCAGGATATCCAATGCCCTGGTATCAAGTAATAGTATTCTAATCTTTGTAAAAACACAACATCCCTATCAAGCAGCAATCTGAGCAAATCAACAAAAGACATGCCTGGCGACTCATAGCTATTGGAGATAGTTGTACCATAGAAGTCTTAATTACCACATCACAATCTTGAAATATCACTACACCTGATCCTGCACTAATAAAAAGGACCTTCCACTACTTTAATACCTAACCCAGGATAAAAGAAGCTCAGAACCCATACTCAAATAAGTGATATGTTAAGCAATGTAGTAAACAATGTAAGACCATAACTCAAGTGCAAGGAAACCCAGAAAACTGATCAACACCCCAATGGAAAGCATAGCCAGGAAGCTGGACAACATAACCCTAGCCAACTTACAATTACAACAAGTCACTAGGGCAGAGTGGCTGACAGCTTAGTTGATAATGCAACAATGCCCCATCCAATAATAGACAACCCAATTAAGCCCCTGGGTATAGCATTTATCTCACCATCCAGTCACCAAGAGACCTGGAGAACCACATATCAACATAATCATCACAACAGGATCATAACCGTAGAGGCACAATGTGTAACTAGGGGTATAACTGGTAGTCAGCCTCTCAAGTACTATGTAAATCTCGCGTTCAACTACCCACTCCAATAGTTAAGTAGTAAAATGATCATATGTATAAATAATAAGGTTTTGGCTTACATTCAGCCTCAATAGGGAATAGTCATAACATAAGTGACAAGTAATCAGAATCATACCAGGTATAGCATGCTCATCTGCATTAGGAAGCCCAATGACTCAGACCAGCGATCACATAATCAAATATAGATATACAGAGAGCATCAATGCTTAGTATTACCTCAATAACAACCTCTCCCGCTTGTATAATCTTTATTAGAAGTATTCACGACCTACACAACCTTTAAACAATAGCTAATGCATAGAAAACAAGTACCACAGAGTTCCAGCCTCAACAATATCTCCCATAGCACATTACATAGCCATCACCAACCAAGGACAGATCACGAAGCCTATTTTTGAGGCTTCCACAACATTAATACCCGGAGGCTTCCTATCCAACTTTCAAAATTCCAAGACATCTAATCTCTGGTCAATAGGTTGTGGGGTGGCTCCCTCTTTGGGACTGACGATGCAATACTACCCCTGTCTAGATTTTTCCCCTCTATGCAACACAAGTGCTAAAGTGCAAATCAAACCAGATTTTAGGAAGTAAATATCTTATTGATGATATCACATGACTAGAATCAATAATAGTAGAAGTCTTTTAAATATCTCGTAGCCTCCTGGAGATAAGTCACGAATATATCCATACACATCCACAGACTCTACTAGTTGGTAGCTTTGTAGAGGTTAGAATAGTGAACCTACAGCTCTGGTACTACCTTGTCACGATCCGACCTTTCAGGTCATGATGGCTCCTGTTAGATCCCTCTTATAGATAAGCTAATCCAAACTCCTCAGCACTTGTCCTAATAGTTAAGCATAATAGTAGCTACAAACATAGAAAATAAGCCAACAACAACCTATCCCAAGACCTGGAAGTCACTTACATAGAGCTACTATAGCCTCAAAATAAAATAGAAATATCTACAACATTACCAGAATAATAACCTAAATATACAGATCCAAACTACATATACAAAGTTAGTGTTTGAATACAAAAATGGTCATCGAAACAGAAGGAGACTGTAGAATATCCAAAGTTGCTGATGCTCTCTTATATTTCCTGAATTTTTTGCGAACCCTATGAAGATGTCGTATGTAAGGGTGAGTACCGGCAACAAGTATCATCGACTGAGCAAGTGAAGTACAGTAGATATGGTAGGAACATATGTAATAAATTACTGCAATGCTAATTATTAGAATCTAAGACAAAAGATAATCACGTCAGGAGGACCAGGAACCCCAACTGAGCAACGTAAGTAATGTGTAATGATATTAGTTGACAAAACCTGAAGATCATGTGTCAAATATATCGGTGGCATTGAGGTAACCCAACTGAGCAGAACTAGAAGAACCAGTGAAGCAAAAATAGAAGAGACCAACTGCGCAGGGCCAAATAGTGTACAACAAAACTAACCGAGGAAATCCAAACAAAACCATATCACGACTATCAGAGGATCAAGGTATAATGGTGTATGTAGGTGTAAGGACCTAGTATCTATGATTTTACGCCGGATGGATCCCCATTAACCTAGAAGGTACACCCACGCACAGCTTTGGGGTGTACAGGTGTAGGATACATGGATCAGTATCTAACAAAAAAGGTCTCAACCACCCAACTATATTTGAACCAGTAACCCAACCTTGATGGCAAGTAAGGAACTCAGAACTCGAAACCCAAACCACTGATGTGACTCAGTAGGTCCACAGATCTGGACTCGGCTCGCAGATCATGCTGTGTACCGGACCATAGCAATCCCCTCATCACCCAGCGCTGGAATATAAGTGATCCCCTCAACACATAATAAGAAGTGCAACACGAAAAGGCTATACCTTGTGCTAGACTATAGGTGATACCTTCAATACCCTGTGTTGGACTATAGGTAATCCCCTCAGCTCAAAATCAGGAGTGCAACACAAAAGGCCATATGCTAGACTATAGGCGATACCCTCAGCACCCTATGCTGGACTATAGGTTATCCTTTCAGCAGACAATCATGAGTACCACACAGAATTAGCCCCCAAAATACAGCTGGGCTCTCAGTATCTGATAACCCAACATGCAGACATGCAACCAACCCAAAGATACATCTCAACAGGAGTAATATAAATGTACATCTCAAAAAGAGTAATATAGAATTGTGTGTACCTATCAAAAAGCTAAGCATAACAACGTCCAGGCTTGTCACAAATAAATATCACAAGAATCAAGAACAATTAGGGCTAGCATATACCAGAGCAGATCCCCAGCACAAAGTATAGTTAGCAACCAATCTCGTAACTACCTTATCTATATTGCACCAGGATACACCCACATACGCACAAAAGTCAAGCTAGAGTACATACCTATTACATGACATCAGCCCATATCCAACCTTTACCAGATCTTCCCATAGTTTAATAGAACCAGAACATATCTAGTACAACAGATACAACTAATATAGTACCTTACACAGTAACTAGTATCTCACATCATCATATATATCACATAATCAATAAAACCAGTCTATGTACAATACATCCACACATTTTAGCTCAGTCTAAGGTTTTATGAAGCCCAGCCTACCTAAAAGGTGAACCCATGCACTACGATCAGTCCACATGAATTTTTCCTCCCTGATGACCTTCAAATGTCACTGAGCTATCAAAATATGAATCACAATATAAATACGGCCATTTTTGCTATAATATCTCAAGAAATGGGTGAAAATAAGTTAATTATGACTAAAATCGGGAAAAGAGGGACCCTTGCCAAAAATACCAAACCAACCCTCATAAAATAATCTTACATCACCCTAGGTATATAGCTAGAAATTAAGCTCAAACGAGCCTCACAACCATCAGAAACAGCCCAAAAAATGACATTTCTTATCAAAAAGTAGAATATAGGTACAACCATTTCTCAGCAAAATTTCTTTAAAATACATTCAAATTAACAGAATTTGAATATACCACAACATAGGTCTACAAAAGTAATACAGTTTACACCCAAAATTTAGTTAATGTCGATGAGAAACAGCCGAGATATGGCAACTCAAAATTTTCCAAGAAATTCCAACATAAACTGCAGCTAAAACATCATGTTCACACCAAATGGATCTCTATCAATTAATTTCGACATTACTATGATGTGCACCACGCAAAAAATCACAGAATAGACCCAAATCTTAAAACATTTTGACTCTAAATGGATAAGAAGTTGCATATCAAAATTACTGCTAACCATATTTGATATACAACAGAAAAAGGTCAAATTTTATCTCAAACGACATGCTGAAATCAATTTTTGACACTTTCATGATGTTTGTCTTGAAAAATATATAAGTTACCCTTTTGAATTGCCAAAATCGGGTCAAACTTAAAGGAGATATCTCTGATCAAAGTTTTCTCTCCTTTTCTCATGTTTTGGGAAAATGAAGTACATATATATCCACTTTGGACCTACTTCCCACGTGGCACCTTGTGGCTGGCCCATGTCGGTGCGTTGCCTTTAATCTTCCATAATAACTCAAACTTAATTTTGATGTTCCGACCTCATCCGAAGTGGGAAAAATATAATATACATGAAATCTGATCAAAAATGGCATTCCAAACTCAATGGTGCAGTCAAAAGTCCTATCTGAGGTCATTTTATTCCAATGTGGATTCCATTTCCCAGTATCAAAGTTTACCATAGGGGCCAAAACACGCCCGAAAGATCCAAAAATCAAACAAAAGGTCCTTCTAAACCAAACTCGACGTTCTAAATCCAATGGTGCAGTCAAAATTTTCAATTGAAGCATGTTTCCCAAGGACATTGACTAAAATCAATTATTAACCCATTTCGACGGTTAAATTTGCAAAACTCGATATAATTATACTTAATTTGCTCCTAGCCTAATTTTGTAATTCTAGAGTTGATGGAGTCATCCGAATTCCACTCCAAGGCCATTTACTAGGACATTACCAGAAAATTCATTTATTGTTGTAATATCTCACTTACCCCGAAATGTTGCATAAATATTGAATGATTCACCAAATTACCGAACAATCAATATCAATAAATTACAACCAGCCCTCGGTCACTAGGCAAATGTTCAAACTAACAAATATTCGTGGAAACATAGAAATAGCCTAGAGGGTCATTACAGTAAGAGTGTAATGGGAAACCAGAATTTATCTATGGATGTTGTTAGTTTTTTTTTCTTCCCATTATCTCTAACAGGCAATGCAACATTATGGCTATTTGAGCTCCTATAGAGCTCAACTATCAGTTGGGCTGAATTGCAGAAGACCTTTTTGGAGAGGTTCTTCTTGAGATTGAAGAAGCTGAACTTCATATATGGACTAGAGCCCGACAAAACAGCTAAACCCAAACACAATATATACAAGCACGACATGAGCATATGACACCAACTAGTAAGAGTGTGTATCAATTAGGGTGTATGAGGGGAAATCCAAGAGTTTAAGATATACAATCAAACCAAATCAATTCATAAGAGCACCCCTCCCCCCCCCAAACTAATATTGTAGTGTTTCCTCATAGTATTATTATATTGTAAAAAATTTTACAATAGGCTCCCTGAAATGATTACTCGGCACTCGACCTAAATATCTACATCTGGCAGCCGATAAGTGGCTTTGATAGTGGTCTGGTGAAGTGGACTCTCACTTTTTGGATCATGGTATCCATCTCTTGTCCAAATTTAGTATCAAAGGCATTGGAATGGAACTCGACTACTATGATGCGATTTGCCTTGATAGGTTCATCAGCAAAGAACATCCAACCTGAAGCTTGCAATCGGTCAAAGAAATCTGACATCTTTTCATCCACTTTGTCCAAGTAAATCCCTCTCTCTCTCTTATCACAGTACAGCCCAAGTATTAATAATACTTTCGAGCATATTAAGCTGAGAGGAATCTACTTTGATTAAAGTAGGCATCTTCACTCACTTTCGGAGGAATTTTATTTTTATAGAGTGGATGTTCAGGTTCTACTTTATCTCCAATTGGACCTACAATCAAAGAAAACATGACAAAAACACCTTATAGAAATTTTAAATCATGTGTTAGAAAATATTTGGACCAAGGAAGTCAATTGGAAACAGTCTGGATCAAACAGTGAAACATTGTTGTTTTTGCACAGTGATGAATTGTCCTCTGCGTTCATGTACACACAAATGCGATCGCAGAGTTCAAGTCACTCTAGGCCTCCACATTCGCGGAAGGATATCCGCGTTCCCAAAGAGGAAAGAGTTTCCAGAACTTCCTCATTTATGGCATGGTGTCTCCATTCGCGAAGGGTAGTCATCACCAACACCAAAGTTCAAAGAGGCACTTCATCAAACACGTAGAGGGCATACATTTTAATCATTATTTTAGCAGGTTAACAACCCCAATCCATCCCAAATAATGTATATTCACTACCCAAACATTACTCAATAACCTAGTACCAAGATTCATTCTAGTTTTTAACATTTAAGAATAAGAATCAACCTTTAAAAGTGAGACACCATAATAATAAAACATTCATGCCCAGAAAAAATGGAGAAAGAAAGTATGACTATAACAGTGTGACATCATAATAGGAAGAATTTAGGACATTGACATTCCCTCTGTCAAGACATTTTCATGGCTGCATATTTCGATTGATGAAGAAGAATAGAGAAGGAGTAGGAGTAATATACCTTTAAGTAAAGAGACAAAAAGGATGAAGAAAGAAAGAACTTGAGCTTTTCTTGGAGATGTGTGAGAGCAAAGTTTTTGAAAAATTGTTTACCTCACACTAGATTGTATTCCTTGCCGTGTGTTCTTCTATTTCTAAAGGTGTAGGACAAAGTCACAAGTGACTCATCTTTTCAGTTATGACACCCGTTCAGATCTCCACCTTCACAGACAATTAGGCATGATTGCACCTAACCGCATTTAGTGTGCTCTACATTCATGAACATAAGACCACCTTCGTGGAGCTTTCTTGGGTGCAAGACCTAGGCCAAGTTTTTGCAACTTTGGGTGATCCCATGCCTATTTTAGTGATCTTACCATTGACAATGGGAGATGGTTGGGCCTAGAAATGTGACCAAATGGCCTAGTTCCATCCTTATGAAATTTTGGTTAGTGTTTCTATCCAATTCTTCAACTCCAATCATCTTGATACTTCTAAACCTATACAAAACCACTACCAAAAACTTAAAACTTTTAAGGGTTAGCTAAAAATCAAAAATTAAAATCAAGAAGCTACTTTAAAAATTTAAAATGCAAGAATTTATTAAAATATGAACAAAATTTGATTCACCACTCTTTTGTATTTCCATTTTGAGGCAGTGAATCTCGTCTCCAATTTCAAGATGATCTTCCATTTGAACTCATGGGTATGATGACAAGATACCATCAACATTTTCCATCGGTCTCTTCACTATGTGGATTTGAATTGTCTACCCAACTTGATATCAACTTTCCTTTTTAGCTCTTTGGATAGACATGGGAGTGTCAAGAGGCCTTCTCAAATTGATCTTCACATTTTTTGACCTCCAAGTAGGCAACACTCCCTATTTCAAATGTACTAAAGCTTTCATATAATATTTCCATGGCTTTTTCTAGCAACCTTAGTATCATTTCATCAATCATGGCTTCTTGGATCATTATTGTCCTTGATGACATGTATTGATCCCATATTTCTTCCACATCAAGCACTACTTCTTTTTCTTGAGACTCTAATTAATGGTTTATCACCCTTAATTTGGGAGCCTTACTTACTCTGTTGCTTACTTTCAAGTCAATAACTTCCCGTTTCAAACAGTCCAACTAATAATCTCTAGCAACAAGCAAGTTCTTGAGATCATCCCTCATGCTGAACAATTGGTTTCTTTGATCCACTACTATGGTAAGTCTTAGACTCAAGTCCATGAGCCAATATTGACTCACAACACTCTTGTTGCCATTCACATCCTCAACACCAATTTGCTCACCACCAAGTGCAATACTCCAAAGGAGATAGAAAAAGGGCTTACATTCATCAAAAAAAATTTCATCACAATTTGCCATACAACAAAAGCAAAATAAAGAAACAAAAAGAAGTACTCACTGAACAAATCAAATAGAGTAAACTACAAGTCTTAAATTAACTGTACACGCCTTTTGTTCTCCTGCAGTGGAACAATCTTTATGATGTTTAAGCCTACATCACCAGTGGATGTAGATTATGATCATCATAATAACTTAACTTTTGAGGTCGGGTTCGAATCCCTCAAGGAATAATGTATTGGTGATTCAATTTGCTAAGGACTACGAGCTACTGGTTTCGATTAGACAAGAGAGTACCAAGCAATTTCTAACTAAATGAGGGAGAGTGAACCAACAACTACTCCTAATAAGAAAGGGAAAATATGGCAGGATTGATTGATCAAGGGAACAAGGATAGAGAAACAGGATTTGATCCATCATACTTATTATCAAATTAACTCTATGGGTGGGGTAGGTTACTTGTAACCACATGTTAATTATGACAATGTGGTATTTCACAAGAGCTTATTATGGCCTCTCACATGAGCTATTAAAAGACACGCCTAGCTTGATCACCTCAAAGCAAAACTCCTAAGACCTTACCTGTTGAGTCCTATTTGAGGACCTCAACATATAAACCCATGACCATCATTCAAAGCCTCCACTTCAACGGATCTAATTTTGAAGATCTAAGCTAGATTCAAGTTCACGAACTCAAATCATAAGTTAAACATGAAGGTAGGCGTGAACCATAAATCAATTTAATCAAATCAAAGAAATTTGGGAGGAACCCACTTGATTTTGCAAGTAAATAATCAATTAAGCATGAAACCAAGAGAAATAATTAGGACTCATAAACAAATTAACACCCAAATTCAATTAAATGTACAAATTATTCATTCAAGAACAAGGAAAGAAAGAGTAAGTGAAAGATAAATAAAAGTGAAGCTTACACTCTTCAATCCACTCAAGAATTTATAGAGAACTCACTCTAAATCCTCACCCTAAAATTAAATCTACAATAAGGTGTGTTTTCTCTCTTATTTTTTTTTATGAACATTCTTTCTTCGTATCCAAAATCTCTTTTCTAGAACAAGGGCTAGTAGTGCGTGTATGTATGATTCCTAGGACTAAAATGGTGCATTTACAATTCTTCCCTGACTCTAGTCACCAAAGTTATCCACGTTCGCAAAGCTTTGATCACATTCGCGGAGATCTACTTAAGTTTATACCTCCAGGCCTTAGCATTCTACCATTGCGGATGTTTACCTCCTGCTGGTCTACCAATTTGCCAATGTTGGGCGCGTTCATGCCTTTTATAGATCCACGACTCCGCATTTGTGTGCTTAATAGTCGAGTCCGTGGAGTGTGTTTGCTACTAGGTATACTTGTTTGAATTTTCAGCTCTTTTTTGCTCCAATTCAGTTTCAACTTTAATTCTTCTTAGCAAACTCCATTCTAAGCCATATATACCTAAAATATACACCATTCAAAACATAATTATCCTCAATCCATGAAATTACCAACATAAAATCCTAAGAAAATAGAAAGAAATGAGTGTAAGTTATGCACTCATCACTCTTTCACTCTATTCAAGTCTCAGGATTAAGTGTTCTTGCCTAAAATCCTCAATTATTTTGCATTTTTGTTATATTTCATCCATGCACATTATCATGTTTATGACGCTATTTTTGAATGATATTTGAAGAATGAGTTTGAAATTTTCATGAAAAAGATGTTTACATTGCATTTGCATTCATACTAGATTATTAGTTGTTTCTTTATTCTTTAGTGCTTCCATTTAGCATATTTCAGAAGAATATTTCCAAGGGGGAGATATCGAAAGGCCTCACATATAGAAAGACATAAAAGCTGCAGGAAGAGGGAATCTGGAAATTATAGTGGCAAATTACGACCCCAATCTATGTCTTGTTGTTTAGTTTATGAGTCGCAGATCTGGTTCGTAGTTTGGGGGTATAGAGGTGAAATTGACCAAGTATTAGTGAGGCCTATGAGTGGGATTTATGGACCATAAAAGATAATATGGACCATACTATGGGTTCATGGAGAGGTAACCAAACATGATCAAGTTTTGGAGTTTCTAGATCATGAAGTTTGGACAATAGAATGAGTCATAAATTGGATCATAGATGGACCCCCTTAAGTTGAAAGATTTTCTATGTGTTGGGGTGCTTTATGGATAGATTCAATCTATAAACTGGTCTATAGGCCATAAAGTGATCTTGTAAATTGAGTTTCAGAGACAATTTTAGAAGGTTCAAAATTCAATAGGATGAGAGCCCTTTCTATGATCCGTGGTCTAACTATGACCCCTAATTGGGGAGACATGATTTGAATCTGACAAATTTTTATAAGGGGCATTTTCGATATATTCAAGTATTTTATGCCTAATGCTACGTCTTTTTAGACTATAAATTACCCTTTTTCGGCCTATTACTCCCAAAAGAGTTACTATTCAACCCATTCTCAAGTTATACTAACTATAGACCACTCCAAAACACTCCTAAGTTTTTTTCAAGTGCCAAGAAAAGGGACTCAAGCTAGGGTTTTGGATTCTTCATCTTTGTCTCATACTTCTCCTTTTCAATTCATAGCCAAGGTATGTGGGTTTGATTTGTGGGGACTTACCTCCACAAATCTCAAGTAACATTCTTCTCCAAGGACTTTCAAGTTATGAATAATTCATGAAATTGCATGAACTCATTTTAAATCTCGATGTCATGAAATATTTTATAATTTTGGCTATGTATGTTATGATACTATGAAATGTCACGAAATTGATGACTTATGAGATAGTTTTTATGATGCTAACTAGGATTTTTCAGTGTCTATGATGGGTTGTTTTGAGTGGTTTCTAATGAATATGATTTACCTCATCCATTAATGTGACTCTTGAATTTCATGATTTTAAGCCTCTATGCATGAGCCCACCATGTTTTGAATTAAAGCTACATAATAGAGTTTCATGAAAGGTTTTACCTTATGTTATGCAAGAATATGAATGTTACAAAAGATAAGGGCTACCAAGTATACTATGAATCCATGGAAATTCTATGAAACTATATAAAATGATGAATACCTTTTTATGATTTTATGACACATCCTCTTGTGAAAGAAAAATACTCACTTGAAGGGATAATTAGAATTATGTCAAATAGATGTGAAAACTGCATTTATCAATGGAGAATTAGAAGAATAAATATATATGGAACAACTTGTAGATTTTGTGAAAAAAGGAAAAGAAAATAAAGTATGTCGACTTCAAAGGTTGATTTATGGCCTTAAACAATCTTCTAAATTAAAGCACCCCTCATATGCTTCGAAATGCCTCATAATCATAATTTCCCTATATCTCAAAATTCGTGCGTGATTTCAAAAATTCAACTTCATATTCTCGATTAGAGGGTAAAATTGAGTGGGAGATGGGTTTAACCCGGATTTTAGAAGAACCATAGCAAAAAATAATTTTTGCTAATTTTTTTATTTCCAGTGTATGTCCATGCCCAGGCCGAAATGCACCTGGGCATGGACTAGAGTAATTTGTGATCCGCGTCTGGTCTGCGTCGTGCCTAGGGCGTGTACTAGTATAAAATTTTCCTTAGTTTTCTCATTTCATCTAAGGGCTTGGGGTAATAGCCTCATGCCCATTATAAACATGAAATCTTCTATACTGAGCCATTTTTCAACTCTATAACTCACAAAATTCTCCCTAAAACCTCTCCAAGACTTTATCAAATCTCTCATTCAAATTCAAGGATTTCAAGCTAAATTTTGGAACTCAAGAACCCATCTCAAGCTTCAAGTCTAATTTAAGTTCATCTCAAGAAATACAGGGATTAAGGTATGTGGGTCTTTATCCATGAATTCTTTCATCCATGGAGCCTAACCTTCTCTTTTATGAAAATTGCATGATTTCAAATTCTATTACCTATGATTATCTTTTATTATGAAATATGAACATAAATTATGTTAGGGTTTTATCAAGTATTGATTGGCTATGCAAGAATATATATTTTAAGCTTACTCCATGAATTGATTTTGTCTATTGAGCCATGATTTGAGGCATGAAACCTTGAACTATTATGAGCTTTTGTGAATAATTTTGTGATAGCCTAAATGAGGGTTTTACTACAATATTTTTGGGTTAATTTGTATTGAGTTACTCATCTTATTTTACTCTTGAATTGCATGATTTTGAACAAGTATCATGAACCCATCATGTGTTTGAGAAAATTACATGACAAGAATTCTCAAGTTCTTGATTATCTATTACATGATTTACTAGTCAAGTGATTTCATGATGATTAAGGGCTTTCAAGCATGTATTGAATTCATGAAAGTATCTATGATTTTACAAGTATCAAGTTTAGCGCTATTTCAAGAATTTTTAACTCTTGTGAGTCATTCATGTTAAAGCAAGGGATCATATATGATTATTATCTACTCTCATGTTCAAGCAAGACTCACTAGTAGAGGTCAAGCATGTTTGTGAGCTACTCATGTCAAGCTATCATGTCCCTTACAAGTTACTCATGATATTATTAAAGTATAATTATGTCAAGTATTCCATGGGATTTGGCTTAGCACCGATTGAGGATTAAGATGGGAACTCGACTAAAGGAGTCTTTATATAAAGTCTTTAGTCTCTAAACTATAGGCCACCATCGGATTATGAATATTACCCTTGGCAAGTAAACCATACTTCACCGGGAGATATAATGCTTGGTCACCCATACCAAGGGGGTTGAAACACCCCTCACGTGCCCCATAATCGTAATTTTCATATATCTCAAAATTCGTGCGTGATTTCAAAAATTTGACTTCATATTCTCGATCAGGGAACAAAATTGAATGGGAAATGGGTATAATCCAAATTTTAGAGGACCCATACTGAAAATTAATTTTTGCTAATTTTCAAATTCTAGTGGCTATATGTGCCCTGGCCGCGACGCGCCAGGGGCGCAGACTAGTATAGTTCATGGTCCGCGTCTTTCCGGGGGGCCGAACTAGTGCATTATTTTCCTTGGTTTTCTTAATTCACCCAAGGACATTGGGGTCATAGCCCCATGCCCAGTTAAATGTGAAATCACCCATACTTAGCCATTTTTCGTCTCTATAACTCACAAAAATCCTTTCTAAAACCTCTCCAAGACTCTATCAATTCTCTCATTCAAATCTAAAGATTTCAGGCTAAATTTTGGAACTCAAGGACTCATTTCAAGCTCTAAGTCTCTCGCAGGGCCGTATATTCTTCGTGATGATCAACGATGATTACAATATCGGGTACCACTTCAAGTTCATTTCAAGGAATTCATGGTTTAAGGCATATGAGTCTTCATCCATGGGTCCTTTCACCCATGGAGCCCAACCTTCTCTTTTTATAAAAATTGCATGTTTTCAACTTTCATTACCTATGGGTATCTCATCGGTATGGATACCACCAAATGAAGGTAAGGGAGTGTGATATTCCCAAGATGGCTTTTCAAACTTTGTATGGACACTTTGATTTTGTAGTATTGTCTTTTGCTTTGACTAATGCACCGGGTATATTTATGGATCTCATGAATAGGGTCTTTAAACCCTACCCTGATATGTTTGTGGTGTTCTTTATGATGATATATTGATTTATTCTCGGAGTGAGGAAGAGTATGTGAATCACTTGAGGGTGCTATTGCAAATCTTGAGGGATGAGATGTTGTTTGGTAAATACAAAAAGTGTGAATTTTTGTTGAAAGAGGTTGCTTTTCTAGGATATGTGGTGTCAGGTGATGGCAATAAGGTGGATCCTAAGAAGACGAAGGTGATAAGTGATTAGACTAGATCCTTGACTATGTCAGAGATTAGGCATTTCTTGGGTTCGGCGGGTTACTACTGAAGGTTTTTAAATGGGTTCTCTTCTATTGCTTTCCTTATGACTAAGTTGACCCAAAAGAAGGCAAAATTTGTGTGGACCAATGAATGTAAAAAGAGTTTTCAAACTTTGAAAGATACGCTTATCTCCGCTCCTATCTTGGCTCTACTGGAAGGGTTTGTGGTTTATTGTGATGCCATAAGAATTGGTTTGGGGTGTGTTTTAATGCAAAATGGCAAGGTGATAGTATATGTCTCAAGCCAACTTGAGGTGAATGAGCGAAATTCCCACCCATGATCTTGAATTGGTGGCCATGGTGTTTTCTTTGAAGATTTGGCATCACTATTTCTATGGGGTTCATGTTGATGTGTTTACCAACCACAAGAGTCTCCAATATATGTTCACAAAAAAAGATCTTAACTTGAGACAAAGAAGATGGTTAGAGCTCCTTAAGGACTATGACATGAGTGTGCATTATCATCCTGGCAAAGTAAATGTTATAGCCAATGCTCTAAGTAGGGTGTCCATGAGTAGTCTAACTCAAATTGATGATGGTGGAAAAGAGGTGGCTAGAGAAGTTCACTGGTTGGATAGGTTGGGGTTTAGGTTGGATGAAGTTAAAAATGGTGGTATAGGGGCTGTTGATGGTTCTAAATCTTCTTTCATTGAGTAAGTTAAATCAAATCAAGACCTTGACCCCACCTTGATAGCGTTGAAGGCCTTGATGAAGGATGGTAAAGAGGAAGTTTTCTCCCAAAAGGCAGATGGTGCCCTTAGGTACCAAGGATGGTTGTGTGTGCCTAATGTCAGTGACTTGAGAGAGTTGATCTTGAAGGAGGCCCATAATTCATCTTATTCTATTTACCCCGAATCCATAAAGATGTATAAAGACTTGAGGGAGGTGTATTGGTGTGGTGGTATGAAAAGGGATATTGCCAAGTGTGTATCCGGATGTCACAATTGTCAACAAGTGACAGTCAAACATCAAAGGCTGGGTGGCCTAGCCCATAACATAGAGATTCCTACTTGGAAGTGGGAAGAGATCAACATGGATTTTGTGGTTGGATTGAGTAAGACTAGGAGACACTTTGACACTATTTGGGTTGTTGTGGATAGAATGATAAAGTTGGCTCATTTTCTACCGGTCAAAACTACTTATGGTTTCGAAGATTATTCCAAGTTGTATATTCCTGAGTTGATTAGACTGCATGGGGTACCCTTGTCCATCATTTCGGATCATGGTGCTCCATTCACATCTCACTTTTGGAGGTCTTTCCAAAGAGGTCATGGTACCAAGGCCAAGCTTAGCACGGCTTTTAATCCTCAAACGGATGGTTAAACCGAAAGAACTATCAAAACTCTTGAGGATATGCTTAGGGCTTGTGTTTTGGAGTTTAAGGGTAGTTGGAATGAACATCTTCCATTTATTGAGTTTTCTTACAACAATAGCTACCACTCAAGCGTTGGCAAGGCTCCCTTTGAAGCTTTATATGGTAGGCATTGTAGATACCCTATTGGGTGGTTTTGATGTGGGGAGATGGCATTGCTTGGTCCGAATTTAGTTATGAAAGCCTTGAAGAAGGTGAGGTTGATAAGGGAGAGATTGAAAATAGCCTAAAGTAGACAAAAAAGTACTACTTCTATGTGAGAAGAAGGGATCTTGAGTTTAAGGTTGGTGATTGGGTTTACTTGAAAGTCTCACCCATGAAGGGTGTGGTCTGGTTTGGCAAGAAACGGAAATTGATCCCAAGTTATATGGCTCCTAATAGAGTTTTAAGGAGAGTTGGTAAGGTTGCAGATGAGTTGGAGTTTCCCATCCAGATGAATATGGTTCATCCGGTCTTTCATGTGTCTATATTGAGGAAGTGTGTGGGTTATCCAAGTGCTATAGTGCCCTTAGGGGTTGTGGCTATTGTAGAAGATAATTTGACCTATGAGGAGGTCCCAGTGGAGATTTTGGATCGACAAGTAAAGAGGTTCAAAAACAAAGATATAGCTTCTGTCAAGGTCCTTTGGAGAAATTAACAAGTTAAAAGTGTCACATGCGAAGCCGAAGCATACATGAAAAAGCTATATCCATATCTCTTCCACTCTACGCAAGCCGAAGGTAATAATTTAAGTCCCCTATATGATTTCAAATCTTAAGTTTCATCCCTCATGTCATTTTGCATGCATTCATTTTTATGGTAACAAGTTTATGGTGGTTTTTCACATTCATATTGAGATTTTTGAAAATGATATTTAAATGCATTTGTTGCATTCATGTCGGGCTGAAATCTTAATAATTACTTCTCTTATGTATGTTTCTTTGACATTCAGGGACGAATGTTCCCAAGGGGGAGATATTGAAATGCCTCTCATGTGCTTCGTAATGCGCCATAATCACAATGTTCATATATCTCAAAATCTGTGCATGATTTTAAAAATCCAACTTCATATTCTCAATCATTTGGCAAAATTGAGTAGGAAATGGGTATAATCCAGATTTTAGAGGACCCATAAAGAAAAAATAATTTTTACTAATTTTCCAATTCTAGTAGATGTCCACGCCTCAGTCGCGACGCGCCAGGGGCGTAGACTAGTGTAATTCATGGTCTGAATGTAGTCCGCATCACGCCAGGGGCCCAGACCAGTGCATTATTTTCCTTGATTTTCTTAATTCATCCAAGTACATTGGGGTCATAGTCCCAACGCTACTTAAACATGAAATCACTCATACTTAGCCATTTTTCATCTCTATAACTCACAAAAACCCTCTCTAAAACCTCTCTAAGACTCCATCAATTCTTTCATTCAAATCTAAGGATTTCAAGATCAATTTTGGAACTCAAGGACTCATTTCAAACTCTAAGTCTACATCAAGTTAATTTCAAGGAATTCAAGGTTTAGTGTATGTGGGTCTTCTTCATCCAAGGGTCCTTTAAACCATAGAGCCCAACCTTCTCTTTTTATGAAAATGGCATATTTTTCAAGTTGTATTGCCTATGGGTATCTCTTATTATTAAATATGAACATAAATCACGTTGGGTCTTTACCAAGTATTGATTGCTTATGCACTAATGTCAATTTCAAGTTTATTCCATGAATTGATTATGTATATTGAGACTATACATGTTTTGATCTATTAAACTATGAATTATCATGAGCTTTTGTGATTGATTTCAAGGTACCCTACATGAGGGGTTTACTGCCATGTTGGTGGGTTGATTTGCATTGAGTTTACTCATATTATTTCACTCTAGAATTGCATGATTTTGAACAAGTATCATGAACCCACCATGTGTTTGATAAAATGACATGACAAGAATTTTCAAGTTATTGATGATTTATTACATGATTTACAAGTCAAGTGACTTCATGACGATTAAGAGTTCTCAAGCATGTATTGAATTCATGAAAAGTATCTATGATGTTGCAAGTATCAAGTTTAGCCCTATTTCGAGATTTTTACCTCTTGTGAGTCATTCATGTTAAGGCAAGGGTTTATGTATGAGTACTATCTACTCTCATGTTCAAGTTAGGATCACTGGTAGAGGTCAAGCATGTTTAAGAGGTACTCATGTCATGTTATCATGTCTCTTCAAGTTATTAAAGTTATGATTATTTCAATTATTCTGTGGGATTTGACTTAGCACCGATTGAGGCTTAAGATGGGGGCTTGACTCAAGAGGTCCTTATATAAAGTTTTTAGTCTCTAAACTATGTGTGCCATAGGATGATGATTATCACCCTTGCTATATAAAAATGGATCCATCTAGCTATACCACACATTGATGAGGGGGTGACATGCCTCGAATTATTCATTGTATGGTTTACCATGCCAAGTAGACCACAACTTGTCGAGGGGGTGACATGCCTTGGATTTCAATTAGTAGCTCGCTTAGTCTATTTCGATTAAGGTTTCTTCTCACACATGTATTATGCGATATGCAAGTTGAATGTTTTACAAGCATGTTTCATTACAAGCATTGATCATGCCTACAATGTTGAGATTATATATTTATTGCTTATGATCATGTATTTTGCATATAATGGCTTATGTCTTTGTTAAATTGCACCCTGTATACTTAGTATATTCAAACATACGAACGCATACCCTATGCCTACATGATATCACCATGTAGGAACCAGAGCTCCTCTTATAATCCTCCTCCACGTGGCTAGTTTGGTTCTCGAAGAAAGCTTTGGTGAGACCTCAAGTCAAAGGATAATATTTACATATTTCATGCTATGTTGAGACTCTTTGTTGTGTTGAATACTTGTTATTATAAGAGTGAGCCCCAGAAGTGTCTTGGCCCCGACTCCATTCCAAGTTAGAGGTGTTATTGGATATTAAGGTTTGTACATGGTATGAGCTTGACTCTTTTATACTTTTATGAATATCAAGTATTTCCTTTGTCTTTTTTCCCTTTTTATATACACCAATTGTTGATGCTTATCTTGCTTTCGTAACCAATGATGTGTGAATGACATGGTAAAAGGCTTGTTTGGGGCCCCTTCGGTCTTCCATTCGTTGTGTCGCGTCTAAGCCCTAGGCTTGGGTCGTGACAGGGGTGTCATACCTTGGAATCCAAGTTGTAGCTTCTTGGTCTATGTCAGTTGAGGTCTCATCCCATATATGTATAAGATCTTATGCAAGTTGAATGTTTTACAAGCATGTTTTATTACAAATATTGATCATGCATGTCATATTGAGATTATATATGTTCATTGCTTATGGTTATGCATTTTGAATATATGAGCTTGTGTATTATTTGATTACACCCCACATATATAGTACATTCAAATATACTTATGCCTACATGGTATTACCATGTAGGGACCGGAGCTCCTTCTAATCATCCTCCTCCACATGGCGAGCTCAGTATTTCGAAGAAAGCTTTAGTGAGTCCTCAACATCGACAACAATATCTAATTTACTCTTGCTATGTTGAGACTTCTTTATGTTAAACACTTGTTATCATAAGGGTGAGGCCAAGAAGTGTCTTGACCCTCGCTCCATTCTAAGTTAGAGGTGTTGTTGGATACTATGTTTTGTATATGCTATGAGCTTGACTCTTTTTATGTTTTTATAATTATCAAATTATTCCTGTTTTCCCTTTTTATTAATTGACTCTTGTTATTGCTTAATTTTGCTTTCGTAACCAAGTATGTGTGCATGTTACAATCAAGAGGCTTGTTTGGGTTGTCTTCGGACTTCTCATTTGTCGTGTCACATCTAGGCTTTAGGCTTGGGTTGTGGCAAGCTTGGTATCAGAGCACTAGGTTGTTACTGGTCCTTGGAAATCCAACATACCATGTCAATTAGAGTCTTATTCATGGTTGTGAAGCGCACCACAACTATGAATGGGAGGCTATGAGACGTTTTGTGAAATATTCCACTTTTTCATGATCTATGTCACGCTTTAGATGTAAGGATAAGGCTTTTTCCCCTATTAAATGTTCTTTCCTCTTCTAGATCATGCCGCTACCAAGAGGAAGACTAAGGAGAGCCTGTATGTCCGAGGAGCAACCGGCCCCTCCCGCTCCTCAAGCACCTCAAGATGGAGTGGTGGCCCAAGATGAGTTTCAAGATGCCATTACAATGTTAGCCCGTGCTATGACAAACCAAATGAACCAAGGGACCCAAGCCCCTCATGCTCCTACTCTGGCCTCAAGGGTGAGGGATTTCACAAGAATGAACCCTCCAGAGATTCATGGGTCTAAGGCGGAGGAAGATCTCCAAGAGTTCAATGATGAAGTATATAAGGTGCTATCTATCATGGGGGTTAATTCGGAGGAGAAAACTGAATTAGCGGCCTACAAACTCAAAGGTGTGGCCTAAATTTGGTATACTCAATTGAAATTGGAGAGGAGAATTGATGATGTTATTCCTAGGGAGCAGTTTTAAGCCACCTTCCTCATCTGGCTCTTCCGTATCGAGTTAAAAGAGGCTGAGATGATGGAGTTTATGAACCTCAAGCAAGGTTCATGAGTGTGAGGGAGTGTACCCTTAAGTTGAACAAGCTTTCCAAGTATGCTCCACAGTTGGTTGCCGACCCTAGAGCTAGAATGAATAAGCTTATGTCGGGTGTGTGTGACTTTGTAAATGAAGAGTGTCATACCGCAATGCTTGTAAATGATATGGATTTGTCTCGGCTCATGACATACGTCGAACAACTTGAGGGGGAAAATCTTTGGAAGAGGAGAAGAGGGGAGTCCAAGAGGGATCAGTTTGAGGGTGGCTTCCAAGGTTCTAAGGGTGGCTAATTTCATCAAGGCCATACGTTTCAAGGCCTAGGGTCTTCCAATGCTCCTAATAAAAGGTTCATTAATGATGGGGTGTCTAACATAATATTCCAAGGTGGCAATGGTGGGATGACCCATCCTAAGTGCCAAAAGTGTAGTAGAAACCATGGTGGTCCATGTCTGAAAAATGCTAATGCTTGCTTTGGTTGTGGTGAGATGGGTCACAAGGTTTTTTATTATCCTCATGCTCAAAATAAGGATAGAGATGGTCGTCCTCAAGGCCAAGGTGCTAATGTAGGTCGAAGGGCAAAGGGAGGCCAACAAGAGGATGCTCTAAGACAAAATAGGTTTTATGCTCTCCAAGGAAGGGAAGGAGTGGATGAAGTGCTCGATGTTATTATTGATATGTTAAAAGTTTTTATTATGATGTGTATGCATTGATAGATCTGAGTGTCACTCTTTCTTTCATTACTCCTTTTGTTGCCGATAAGCTTCATGTGAGTCCTGAATTGTTATGTGAACCTTATGAAGTGTCTACCCCTATTGGTGAGTCCATTATTGCTAAAAGAGTCTATAGGGATTGTCCTATGTCTATATTGCATAAAATTTTGGCTTGTGATTTTGTTAAACTTGATATGGTGGATTTTGATATTATTCTTGGGATGGATTGGTTACATGCATATTATGCTTCCATTGATTGTAAGACCCGTAAAGTTAGACTCCAATTCCCTAATGAACCCATCCTTGAGTGGGAAAGTTGTAATGTGATGACCAAGGGTAGATTTCTTTCTTTTCTTAAACCCCAAAAATTGATTTCTAGGGGTTGTATTTATCACTTTGTAAGGGTTAGGGATATTGAGTCTAAAGTCCCTCCTATAGAGTTGGTTCTGGTGGTCAATGAGTTTTTTGTTGTCTTTGCCGATGATCTTCCCGGTGTTCCTCTGGAAAGGAAAATAGACTTTGGTATAGACCTCCTTCCCGATACACAACCCATTTACATTCCCCCTTACAATATGGCCCCAGCAAAGTTGAAGGAATTGAAGGATCACTTGAGGGATTTATTGGAAAAGGGTTTCGTAAGGCCTAGCAAGTCACCTTGGGGTGCACCAATGTCGTTTGTAAAGAAAAAGGATGGTTCCCTTAGAATGTGCATTGATTTCCAACAACTTAATAGGGTCACCATAAAGAACAAGTGCCCTCTATCAAGGATTAATGACCTATTTGATCAACTAAAAGGGGCTAGTCACTTTTCTAAGATTGATCTTCGATCTGGATACCACCAAGTGAGAGTGAGGGAGTGTGATATTCCTAAGACGGATTTTTGGACTAGGTATGGGCATTTTGAATTTATGGTAATTCCTTTTGAGTTGACTAATGCACCGGCTATATTTAAGGATCTCATGAATAAGGTCTTTAAACCCTACCTTGATATATTTGTGGTGGTCTTTATTGATGATATATTGATTTATTCTCGGAGTGTAAAAGAATATATGAATCATTTGAGCGTGGTGTACAAATCTTGAGGGATGAGAAGTTGTTTGCTAAATATAAAAAGTGTGTATTTTGGTTGAAAGAAGTTCGTTTTCTAAGGCATGTGGTGTCGGGTGATGACATTAAGGTGGTTAGAACTCCTTAAGGATTATGACATGAGTGTGCACTATCATCCCAGCAAAGTTAATGTTGTGGCTGATGCTCTAAGTAGAGTATCCATGGGTAGTCTAGCTCATATTGATGTTGATGACAAGGAGGTGGCTAGAGAAGTTCACCTGTTAGCTAGGTTGGGGGGTTAGGTTGACGGAAGCTGAAAATGGTGATGTAGTAGTGGTTGATGGTTCCAAATCTTCTTTGATTGAGGATGTAAAGTCAAAATAATACCTTGACCACACCTTGCTAGAGTTGAAGGCTTTAGTGAAGGATGGTTAAGTGGAGGTTTTCTCCCAAGGGGGAGATGGTGCCCTTAGGCACCAAGAAAGGTTGTGTGTGCCTAATGTTGATGACTTGAGGAAGTTGATTTTGAAAGAGGCTCATAATTCATCCTATTCCATTCACCCCCGGTTCCAGAAAGATGTATAGAGACATGAGAGAGGTGTATTGGTGGGCTGGTCTGAAGAGGAATATTACAAAGTTCATAGCCAGTTGTCACAATTGCCAACACATGAAAGCCAAACATCAAAGGCCAGGTGGCCTAGTCCAAGACATAGAAATTCCTACTTGGAAGTAGGAAGAGATCAACATTGATTTTGTGGTTGGATTGCCTAAGACTAGGAAATACTTTGATTCAATTTGGGTTATTGTTGATAGGATGACAAAGTCAGGTCACTTTGTATCGGTTAGAATGATGTATGATCTGAAAGATTATGATAAGTTATATATTCATGAGTTAGTTAGATTGCATGGGATACCCTTTTCTATCATTTTGGATCATGGTGCTCAATTCACTTCTCATTTTTGGAGATCCTTCCAAAATGGTCTTGGTACCAAGGTCAAGCTTAGCGTGGCTTTTCATCCTCGAATGGATGGCCAAGCTGAAAGAACTATCCAAACTCTTGATGATATGCTTATAGCTTGTGTTTTGGAGTTTAAGGGTAATTGGGATGAACATCTTCCACTAATTGAGTTTGCTTACGACAATAGCTATCAAACTAGTATTAGCATGGGTCTATTTGAAGCTTTATATGGTAGGCATTGTAGATCCCCCATTGGGTAATTTTGATGTGGGGGAGGTTGCCTTATTAGGCTCGGATATGGTCATTGAAGCTTTGGAGAAAGTGAGGTTGATAAGGAGAGATTAAAGATGGCTCAAAGTAGACAAAAGTCTTATTCTGATATGAGGAGGAGGGGCCTTGAGTTTAATGTTGATGATTAGGTTTACTTGAAAGTCTCACACATGAAGGATGTGCTCCGATTTGGCAAGAAAGAAAAATTGAGCCCAAGGTTTGTAGGACCTTATAGAATTTTGAGGAGGATTGGTAAGGTTGCATATGAATTGGAGTTGCCTATGCAGATGAATATGGTTCATCTGGTCTTCCATGTATCGATGTTGAGGAGATGTGTTAGAGACCCAAGTGCCATAGTGCCCTTAGAGGTTGTGGGTGTTGTTGAAGATAATTTGACCTATGAGGAGGCCTCGGTGGAAATATTGGATAGACAAGTAAAAAGATTGAGAAACCAAGATGTAGCATCCATCAAGGTCCTTTGAAGGAATCAACAAGTTGAAAGTGCCACATGGGAAGTCAAGGCAGACATAAAAGGCGATATCCATATCTTTAACACTTTACTCAAGCCGAAGGTAATGAATTAAGTCTCATCTATGATTTCAAGCCTTAAGATTTAGCCCTCATGTCATTTTTGCATGCATTCATGTTCATGGTAACAAGTTTGTGGTGATTTTTGACATTCATGTTGAGACTTTTTTGAAAATGATGTTTAAGAGCAATTGTTGCATTCATGTCGGGCTGAAATCTTCATGGTTACTTCTCTTACACATGTTTCTTTGACATTCGGGGATGAATGTTCCCAAGATGGAGATATTGAAACATCGTTCATGTGCTTCAGAATGCCCTATAATTGTAATTTCCGTATATCTCAAAATCTATGTGTCATTTCAAAAATCCAACTTTATATTCTCGATCAGGGGAAAAAATTGAGTGGGAAATGGGTATAGCTCATATTTTAGAAGACCCCGTAGCGAAAAATAATTTTCACTAATTTTTTAATTAACAATGTCTGTCCATGCCCAAGCAACGACAAGCCTGGGATGCGGACTAGTGTAATTTGTGATCTGCATATAGTGCAGTCGCACCTGGGATGTGGACCAGTGTAAAATTTTCCTTAGTTTACTTTCTCATTTCATCTAAGGGCATTGGGGTAATAGCCCCATGGTCATTTAAACGTGAAATCTTCCATACTTAGCCATTTTTCAACTGTATAACTTACAAAACCCTCTCTAAAACCTCTTCAAGACTTTATTAAATCTCTCAAGATAAATCTTGGAACTCAAGAACCCATCTCAAGTTTCAAGTCTCATTCAAGTTAATTTTAAGAAATACAAGGTTTAAGGTATGTCGCTTTTTATCCATGGGTCCTTTCCCCTATCGAGCCCAACCTTCTCTTTTTATGAAAATTGCATAATTTCACGTTGTATTATCTATGGGTATCTTTTACTATGAAATATGAAACATAAATTATTGTCACGCCTCGGGAGGGTACCATAGGCGTAACTAGCACTCGGAGACTATTGCTAGTCCCCAAGCGAACCACCTAGTTTCATCACACTCGTTCAATCAATTCATTAGCAGAAGATAACCAAGAAATAACTTGCTATTAGTGGGCTATAAGCTATCAACTCTGTCTATCACAAAGAATATGAGTAAAAGGAACAATCTCAATATAAAGAAGGAAAAGGGAGAAAGGAACCCAAAACATCAACCATCATATGTCTATGTCTATGAAGCCTCTATAACTACTACATACGAAGGTACCATGATAGGCCATGGCTACCACAATCAAAGAAAATAACTCAATAAAGCTAAAGAAATAACCATCCTCCGAATGCAGGGGAGGACTCACCACGATCTGAAGTCAAGAAGCTCTTAATCTCAACGATTAGGCTATTGAAGTCCTCTATCTACTGAATTTGCATATAAAATGATGTAGCGCCAAAGGGGCATTAGTACATGGGATGTGTTGTATGTAATACGAGCTAAAGTAAACAATATAGGTTGTATAGTAATAAATGACATCAGCTCATCAATCACTCAGCCTCAACTCAGAGAAAGGAACAGGACCCTATCATATTACTATCCACCAAGACATCAAACAATCACATCAACCTCAGAGTACTATCGACAGAAAATCAGAGTTTCTATAATCGACAATCAGCACCCATGAGCCGGTGATAATACAATGAAGGGATGTCATTGCCACATCTATTCAGTAGCTTACCAGGGTAAAGAAAGAGTCTATCGGGGATCCCAAAAGAAGTCTATCAAGCCCTCTGTGGAGCAAAGAAAACATCTGCTTTCACGGTCCAATCCTCTCCTATGCTGGCCACATAGTTAATAAGTTCGAGTGGGACTCACTCTTACCCACTTCAGTGCTAATACTCCTCCTAGGACTCGACACGCTCATAAGTCTATCAATTTATCAAGAACTTCCACCACGTAGCCTCTACGGGCAGGAACACTTGTCTCATCTTATCATCTATCAACCCAAAGAGTAGGATTATTCCTTCAAACCTAAGGTTGAACCTCTCTAAGAACACTAATTCCGTCAACTTCAGCCATTAACATGCTCATCCCAAGACTCAGACCACAACAATCAATATAGTTAGATAATCAAGGCTCTAGACATTACCCCTAAGTTCATTCTTGAAGTCTTTAACAGAGAATTCATGTAGGGTAAATACATAATCATACAATAATACATGTAAACAGCTAATTCAAAGTATGATAATCATCAATTTAAGATATTATATAGAAATTAAAGATAAATGTCAAGAAAATCTTCAAGAATTACAACTCAAGATCTATCAACTATCAATTGCCAACTTACTACATTCATTGGGGCATATGATCCCATGTTTTGGGTAACCTTTACATACCTGGGATAAAGATTGTACTAATTTTCTTCAAGAATTTGACTCGAACTTTGGAAACCCTTAATACCTTTCTTGTTATCTCTCTCAGAAACCTTCATGCATGTAGAACTAGGAGAATATGAGTTTTTGAAACCCTTCGTACGAAATTACACTTAAAAACACATTTTGGGACATAAAAAATGGATTAAGAATTACCAAAATATCCTTCCTAAAATTTAAAAGAAAAAGTTTAAAAAATTGGTACACCGGTCCACGACATGACTGGGGCGCGGACCAGTATACTTCACAAATTTTTAGAAAATTTTGATTCCCATCGAAAGATTTTAAAAAAACACAAGTGCTAGTCCATGCTGCACAAGGGGCGTGGATAAACACTATTTAGCAATTAATTAGCTAAAATTATTTTTTGACTAATTGCTCTTAAATCGGGTTGAAATCATTTTTCATTCGATTTTCTGCATTGATCAAATTCAGTCTCGAATTTTTCATCGAGCTTTGGAAGACACATTATACGCACGATTATGTTTTAGGGTATTTTGATAATTTTATGGAGTGTTACAATTATGTTGGCGTTTTATCAAGTATTGATTGGTTATGCATGAATATACATTTCAAGCTTATTCCATGAACTGATTTTGTCTATTGAGACTATGCGTGATTTGAGCCATGAAATCATGAACTATTATTAGCTTTTGTGATGGATTTCAAGATACCCTAAATGAGGGTTTTACTACAATATTGGTGGGTTGATTTACATTGAGTTACTCATCTTATTTTTCTCTTGAATTATATGATTTTGAACAAGTATCATAAATCCACCATGTATTTGATAAAATTACATGACAAGAATTCTCAAGTTGTTGATGATCTATTACATGATTTACAAGTCAAGGGATTTGATGATGATTAAGGTCTTTTAAGTATGTATTGAATTCATGAAAGTAGCTATGATTGTACAAGTATCAAGTTGATCCTTATTTCGAGATTTTTACCTCTTATGAGCCATTCATGTTAAAGTAAGGGATCATGTATGATTATTATCTACTATCATGTTTATGATTATTATCTACTATCATGTTCAAGTTAAACTCACTAGTAGAGGTCAAGCAGTTTATGAGCTACTTATGTAAAGTTATCATGTCCCTTGCACATTACTCATGATAATCTTAAATTATGATTATTTCAAGTATTCCGTAGAATTTGATTTAGCACCGATCGAGGCTTAAGATGGCAGCTCAACTCAAGGGGTCTTTACATAAAGTCTTTAGTCTCTAAAATGTGTATCATCATAGGATTATGAATATTACCCTTGCTATACTAGTGGATCCATCTAGTTCATGTTATCATGTTTGGTTTGCCTTGGTAAGTAGATCACACTTTATTGGGGGGGTGTCATGCCTTGCAGTCAAAGTTGTAGTTGCTTGGTCTATGTTAGTTGAGGTATCTTCCCACATATGTATAATATCTTATGCAAGTTGAATGTTTTACAAACACGTTTTATTATAAGCATTGATCATGTATGTCATATTGAGATTATATATGTCCATTGCTTATAGTTATGCATTTTTAATATATGGGCTTATGTCTAGTACCTTTAAATACACTAACTCTATGTGTACATGATATTACCATCTAGGGACCGAGCTCCTTTTGATCATTCTCCTCCACGTGGCTAGCTCGGTACTTTGAACAAAGCTTTGGTGAGTCCTCACTCCAAGGATAATATCTAAGTTACTCTTGCTATGTTGAGACTTCTTTATATTGAACACTTGTTATCATGAGGGTGAGCTTGGGAAGTGTCTTGGGCCCCGCTCCATTCTAAGTTAGAGGTGTTGTTGGATACTATGTTTTGTATATGCTATGAGCTTGACTCTTTTTATATTTTTTTTATTATCGAAGACTTCCCTTAGTCCTGCTTTCCCTTTTTATTAATTGACTCTTGTTATTGCTTAGTTTTGCTTCTGCAACCAAGGATGTGTGCATGTTACAATCAAGAGGCTTGTTTGAGTTGTCTTCGGACTTCTCATTCGCCGTGTCACGTCTAGGACCTAGGTTTGGGTCGTGACATAAATGATGCTACTTATATTTTCATGATGTGATCATATCATATAGATTTATTATGACTCATGAAGATCATTGTGCGTATATCAAAAATTTTAAAAAAAATGTGTGCAATCTTATCATTGTATGTAGACTATATACTAATAGATGCAAGTGACATTGATCTTGTAAAAGAAATAAAAGAGTGGTTATTATCTACGTTTGAGATGAAAGACATGGGTGAAGAAACATATATTCTTGGAGTGAAGATTTCAAGAGATTGTTCAACGAGATTGTTATCTCTCTGAAAAGAACCCTACATTAAGAAAGTTCTTGAATGCTTTAATATGTAAGATTGCAAACTCATAAGTACTTCAATTTCTAAAGTGAAGCTTTGAACCGAATAATGTGCCCTAAGACTCCACACGAGAAGGAAAAAATGAGAAAATTTTCTTATGCCAATGTAGTTGAAAGTCTTATGTATGTTATAATGTATACTAGGCTGAATATTTGTTACGTTGTTAGCTTAGCCAATATTAATTCGATTCGGTATCTCAATATTGAAAAAAAGTTAGAATGCTATTGAGGTACCTAAAAGGCACAATTGACTATTCCCTATGTTATCAAGAAAATAATCTGCAACTCAAAGGCTACACAAATTCTTATTAGGGAGGAGATTTAGATGAGAGAAAATCTTTCTTTGGATACACATTCTTGCTATATAGTGGCGTCATACCATGAAGTAGAAAGAAGCAGTCATGCATAGCCTTTTCTGCTAAAGCTGAATTCGTAGCACTTTCATCTATAGTGCAAGAAGTTGTTTGGTTTAAGCATTTTCTGTTTTCACTTAGGTGTGTATAACAATGTTGTTGAGCCTATCATAATCAATTGTGATAGTCAAGCTAAAATAGCGTACACAAAAGATATCCAAAATATCATGAAAAGATGAAACAAGTTGCCATTAAATATATTTCTATAAAAGACATGACAATACAAAAAGAAAAGAACACGAAATACATATCTACATATTAAATAATAGCATATTATTTTACTGATACCAAGTATTGAGCAGGACCTTTTGGGGGTATTGGATCTTTTCTATAGCATGTCGGGACTAATTTTTACAGAGTCAAATT